>CP135533.1:691574-785785 GCA_032402905.1 Khaya senegalensis
AGAATGAACCTGATGCACACGTGCATCATGCTCCCTGTCATCCCCCCGCAAGCTCAACGGTCGAGGACAGACGTTGAGCTTGGAACGAAATGCACCACATTGAGAATAAGATAAGGGCTTGGTAAGAACATCAACAACTTGATCAGCAGTAGGGATATAATGAATTTCCAGTGCGCCACTCAGAACCTTATCACGAATGAAATGAAGATCAAGCTCGATATGTTTAGTTCGAGCATGATAAACAGGATTGTGAGCTAAAGCAGTAGCACTAGCATTGTCACACCAAATGATGGGAGAAGAGGATGGACATAGATGTAACTCAGTTAACAAGGACTAAAGCCAAGTTATCTCAGCTGAAGCAGAAGCAAGTGCATGATATTCTGATTCAGTACTCCAACAAGCCACAACATTCTGCTTTTTGGATGACCAGCTGACTAAATTATCTCCAAGATAAATACTGTAAGCACTCATACTCCTGCGATCATCTAGATCACTACCTCAGTCAGCATCGGAATAAACTTGAAGTGCAAAGTGACCACTGGTAGAAAACTGAAGACCAAGAGATGAGGTTGCTTTCAAATATCGTAAGAGTTTCTTGCCGGCTTTCCAGTGCAGCAAAGAAGGACAAGAAAGGTACTGTCTAAGCTTGTTGACAGCAAAAGCAACATCAGGTCTAGTTAAAGTCACATATTGAAGAGCACCAAGTAAGCTGCGATAAAGAGATGGATCAGAAAATGGTTCAGCATCAGCTTTGTGAAGCTTTTGACTAGAATTCATGGGTACATCTGAACCTTTGCAAGAAGGCATGTTAGCCTTAGTAAGCAAATCAGTAATATACTTTGACTGAGACAAATGCAGAGCAGAACCAAATGATTGGACCTCAATGCCAAGAAAGTAATGAAGAGAACCAAGATCTTTAAGAGCAAATGTAGAGCTCAGCTGAGAAATAAAGATCTCTGCAAGATTGGAGTCAGAACCAATAACAAGAATATCATCAACATAGATAAGTACTATCAGTAAGGCAGTTGAGAAATGCTTGAAAAACAAAAAAGTGTCTGCCCTGGAATTAAGAAACCCCCAAGACATCAATGAAGCCTTTAACTTGTCATACCAAGCACGAGGTGCTTGCTTCAAACCATAGATAGCTTTAGATAGCTTTAGACAGCTTGCAAACATGAGATGGATATTTCGGATCAATAAAGCCTTCAGGCTGAGCCATAAACACAGATTCAGAAAGATCACCATTAAGAAAAGCATTATTAACATCAAGCTGGCAAATTTTTCAACTTTTCAAAACTGCCACACTAAGAACAAGTCGTACAGTTGAGGCTTTGACAACTGGACTAAAAGTTTCAAAATAATCAACACCAAGAGTTTGATGAAAACCTTTGGCAACTCGCCTTACCTTGAACTTAGAGATAGTTCCATCTGCATTGTGTTTGATTCTAAACACCCATCTATTACCAACAATTTTAAATCAGAAGAGTAAGGCACTAAAGTCCAAGTACGATTTTTCATCAAGGCATCATACTCATCTTGCATTGCTTTTACCCAAAGTGGATCAGCTAAAGCTTGTTTGGTAGTTACAGGTTCTGTTACTTGAGACATGCTGTTAAGGAAAACTTTTGGTTCAAAGATACCATGTTTAGCACGAGTGAGCATTGGATGAGTGTTTAAGGAATCAATTGTTGGTGCAACAGAAGTAGTATGAGGTGAAATATGAGTATATGGAAAGATAGAATGACTATTCCTTGAAGCTGCTGCTGAATGAGAAGATAAGACAAGAGAAGAATGACCTTCCATTGATGGTGAAATGCTGTGAAGATTGACAGAATCAAGAGCAGAAGAAACTAAAGGAATGGAAGAAGAAGTTGAAGAAGATACTAATGGAATTTTTGAAGTAGAACTCAAAAATAATTGAGAATAAGGAAACTATTTTTCATTGAATACAACATGTCTAGCAATATAGACTTTACCTGAGGGATGAAGGCATTTATAGCCTTTGTGAAGAGGACTATAACCAAGAAAAAGACACTTAGAAGAGTGGAAACTTAATTTGTGAGAGTTGTAGTCCCGTAAAAAAGGAAAACATGAACACCCAAATACCCTGAAGTATTGATAATTTGGCAATGGATGATCAAGTTTCTTAAAGGGTGAGAGATTATCTAAAACAGAGGATGGAAGCCTGTTAATGAGAAAAACAGCAGTATGAAAAGCATCCCACCAGAATTGAAAAGAAAGACTAGCTTGAGACAATAAGGTGAGACCTAATTCAACAATATATCTATGTTTTCTCTCAACTACCCCATTTTGATGATGAGTATAAGGACAAGAATACCTATAGGTTATACCATGTGTTTTTAAGGAAGGAACAAAAGCAAGAAATTCACCACCATTATTAGATTGAAAGATTTTAATGAACTTATCATACTTCTTTTCAACTTAAAGCTTAAACAAAAGGAAAGTTGGTAAGGCATCAGATTTGACCTTCAAAGGAAAAATCCAGCAATAACGTGAATATGCATCAATAAAACTGATATAATATCGATATCAAAGTGAAGAAACAACAGAAGTGGAACTCTAAAGATCTGCAAATATGAGTTGAAGAGGCACAGTTGCTGTAATTTCAGAAATAGGAAAATGTGAACGATGAAGTTTGCCACACTTGTAAGCATCACAGAAATCAGGCTTTGAAGTATTATTTATTTTGACAAATGCTTTACATTTTTGAAGTACAGACTCAAAGATACATTTGTTAGGATGACCTAATCGTTGATGTAAAACATTAACAAAACCTGATGAATTATTTGTGTTGACAACACCAGCAAAGGGAATAAGAGATAATTGATTATTACAAGTTGTAACTTAATAACAATCTAAACCAGCACCAGAAAAAGAACTAGGATGATTGACATGATTATTAAAAGAAAGAGAACAAGAGGAAAACAAGGAAACAGAGCGAGTAAGAGAAGCTTCAGTATCATGACCAAAGGTTTTTGAAGTCGAACCATATTGAAGTTTATACAGCCCTTTCACAGCAATTCCCTTCATTAATATTGTGCCCTTCTTTTTGTCCTTTATGATACAGAAAAAATCATGAAACTCGGCAACTAAGTCATTATCATATGTCAGTTTTGAAATACTGATTAAATTTTTTGTGATACGAGGAACACAAAGAATGTTTTTCAGATGAATTGTGCGAGATGAGGTAGAAGAATTTGTGTTTTTAATGAATAATGAGATAAGGCAAGCGCACCTGATGGAAAAACGGTCAAATTGTTTTGTTTGCAGAGACTGGTTTCAGTTGCAGTATTAAACTCAGATACTTTGAAAGACTGGCTTTTGCTACTGATAAAGACTTTGAAAAACCGTGAATGATCTATATCTAAAATGGACATGGGCCATGGGCGTGCGAAACGTGGACAGGGGAATTATTATTTGCGAGGAAAGTTCCATAAAGCGAAAATCAGCCATTTATTTATTATTTTAATATTAACATCTACTAGTGATTTGAGTATCATAAATGCTCTCTGGATAATTATGTCTAAAACATCTTCTTTGAGACATTCATGTAAATTTAATCAAATGAAAAAGCCATGATTGTTGATAAGATAAAAGATATACAATTCTAATATGAAGACTGACATCTGTTTCCCACATCAATAGGCATATATTTATTTATCCAATAACTTGATTTATTAGATTAATATAAAGAGAAAAGTCTTCCTGATGTTAGATTCTCGAATTATGAGTGAATAAAAAATTAGATGTACATTAACTTTAAACATGGCTCCAATCAAATTACATACATTTGTAATAAGATCATTCTGATTTTGTAATAACCAGTTATTTAATAAGCCTAAAGGCTCTATTTTACTGTACTTTTTGATTACAGTAATTGCAGTTGCAGCAGAATCACAAAATTTTATCGTGTATTCATATACTTAGACCTTGGAATTTGGAATAGTCTGAAACCAAGTCTGAGGTTTAAATTTTTTCCCAGAAATTTATTTCAATTCAATGAGTAAATAGACAAGAAATCCAATTCCGATGATACAATTGATGTAATGACGCACAGCAGCATTTTGTAGATGCTTAAAACTTAATTAAACAACTACAAATTTCATTTTGCAAGCAAAAGCTTTTTCTGTGGCATTTAAAGAATCATTGTGCTGCATAGAGTGCATTGAATAAAGGTGGTCTGATTCCGGTTAGTACATGACCGAAACCTCAATCTCCTGTTGGAATCTGGGCATTCTGAATCAATAAATATAGCATGTAAAGCATAGCAGAGCACGTATCCGAAAATAGGTATGCAATTAATTCGTCAATAAAATAATATCAAGAAGGACAATCAAGAATTCAGATATTAAACATAAAATTATGCACAACATTGACAGATATAATCCTTAAGATACTGTTTATGCAAAATCTATAGTAATAATAATGCATAATGTTAAAATGATATGATATAGATCAATTTATTTGCTCTTAGCTGGATCTCTTATGTTCAAAATGTAACTTGATGATACTATTTACATTCAAGGACATTTTAATTTGTGAAGAAACTCTAGTAAAAAGTTTTATCTTCCATGGATAAAGGTGAGATGAATCCAAAAAAAAAAAAAAAAGAATTCAATTATCTAGTTCTGTGCTTGCTTACATGTCTATAGGCTATGTGTTAGACTGTTTGATAAAGTAACATAAAATTCACTCAAATTTGTCGATGGTGACAGAGCCCACGCCCTTTGTAACATTAAAAGAGAATTCAAGATATCATTTTGCCTTTTTAAAAAACGTTTTAAAATATTGTCTTGATATTTTTCTCTCTGCTTTCCTTGCCTCCGGACACTACAAAATTCATTTCAGTTTACTTCAGCAACACTTCGTTCAGAAAATGTTGGCAGAAAGATTGAAAACTTGCCGTCACTTACGTTTACTTCGGTGTCTATTTCGATTAACTTTTAAAGCACCTAACATAGAACAATTAACTGAAATTGATTAACAAGCAACAATTAAAAGGAAAGAAAGAACAACACAGCAAACAAACATTCAAAGAGAGTAAGAAGTTCAAAACACAGCAGAATTCGGAGATGGTTACACTTAAATAATTAAGTATGAATCTCATTTCAGATGCCAAAGCATTGCGCATGTTGTGGCATTTAAAGAACCGCACAGACGACAAGAATGCATTGAACAAATCCACAGAGTACTGCAACACTGCAACATATGGCTGGCCGGCAGGCTGGCTTGCTGAACTGGAACCCGAAGCTCTTCATCTTTTAACCGCAAAAAAGTAGCCTGATTCCAGTCAGGACGCGATGAATACCCTCAATCTTCTGTAGAACTCTGAGGGCCCTGAAACAACAAAAACATTTGATTTGCATGTGTGTGTATATATATATATGTGTGTGTGTGTGTGTGTCAGAGTAGCCGAGCATGTATATGAAAACAGCTATATATTTGATTTAAACATACCATTATACATGGACAGGATTAATTGACAGATGATCAATTCTGAAATTCATTCATTTTGTCCATTCGTTTTCTTATTTACTATAAAAGACCCACTCAAAAGTTTTGTTCTAATTGTTATTACTTCTTAGAGTCAGGCTAAAAAAAGCAATTACATACCGTTTCTTTGAAGATTTGTTGTATGGTGGCATTAAGATCGCCTTTCCAATACCCTTCATCATCATCATGTTCAGTCCGTTGTAATCTTTGGAGCTTTGGTGTACTTAAGTTTCCTTGAGAAAAACTCTCCATCTTTGGGCATTCTATCAAACGCAATTTCTCCAGCGATGGGAATTCTAAAGAGCAGTTTCCTAAGCAAAAGTTTCCAAGTCTTGGTAAACGTTCAAGTTTCAAATATTCCAATTCTCTGAAATCTATCTCATCCTTCACTTCATCTTCCAAGTCTATAACTCTTATGATTTGTTCTATGCTTTTACAATTAGCCAAAATCAACATTTTCAGACTGGGGAATGCAACCTGTGAATATACCGAAGTATTAAACGAAAAGTGAGAAATGAGTCAGCCAGCAATGAAACAAGTCGCTGATGTTGGAGAAGCTTGAAAAAGATTCAATGGAGAGAATTTAACATAGCCCTGTAAATCTAGGAAATTTGTTATTGGAATTTCCTTGGTTATCACTCAATTGTTTGTAAACAAATATCTCTTTTTACACGGTTTGCATATAATATCTGATTACCGGAGTAGTTTGGCACGTACCTTGTCAACCATGAACAGGGGAGGTTGTGGAAGTGAGATCTCGTGTTGGCTCTCCTCTTGCAATTCCGAAGCTAATATCTGTACTTTCGTACATTCACCCACCGCCAAAAACTCTAACGCAGGCCAGTCTGAAATATGTATCCCTGAGTAGAAACATCCGAGTCTTGGCAGGTCTTTCAATAGCAATTCGGCCAACTGGGGAAAAATAAACCGAGGAACTGCTTCTACTTCTTCTTCCTCCTTGTGAACAATTTCATCCATCATGCATGATTCTATCCATAGCACTTGAAGTTCACGAAGATCTCTAGCAATGGAGGGAGGAAAGATGCTTTCCAAATAATTACAGTTACGCACTTTCACATCACGTAGATACTGAAACCCAAGAATAACTCGGTTGTGCATATTCCATACATGCTTCAGATTTGGTAAATTATCTAACTCCACTACTTTCAACTCACTGGCTGTTATAACATTTGTTTCCCGGCCACGGAGTGCTTGACGTTCAAATATCTCTTCTAGTGAATCACAATTCCGTACCGTCAAATTCTCCAGTCTCTGGAGTCTCCCGCTCATAATAGATGGAAAAATATTCAACAGTTTATTGCAGTTCTCTAACCAAATTTCACTTAATTTGCTGAAAGAATCCAAATCGTGCTGGTCATCCTGCCATATTTTTATCAAGTTATCCATGTACACTATCGTCAATGTATCCAACTTTGGGAGTCTCACCTGAAGAGTTTTGATTTAATCACATCAATACCATACACAACCATTATCATTAATTTTTAACTGAACACATTTACAGATAAAAGACACAAAGCTCTGTATAGATGTAAAGGGACATGAACTAAGAAGAAAAATATGTGAACGAAATAATCATGAAGCCGAAAGGACAAGGAAATCACCTTTTCATCAAAGAGAGGTTGTACGTCAGCAGATATACAATTTGAGACAGATATAGAGCTTGAGGTGAATGTTTCCATACTATCGCAATTATCAATCACCAAATCTGATAACAATGGAAACTCAATTAACTTTCCGGTGTCTTTGCAGAACATTTTGAGCCTTGGAAGGTTTGCCAGTTCCAAGACTTTTAGCGTGGGAAACCTCATCATCTCACTCATTCCTTCTTCTTCCGTCAATATAACACATTCCATGGACCTACAATTCTCTATCTTAATCTGCTGGAGTCGGACAAGACTTTTAACCAAGCAATATGGAAGTAAATATCTCAAGTTATCACAGCCCTTGATGTCCAAGATTGTTAAATTCTGAAAGCAAGATGATGCCACCAGTTTGTTGTGACATATCATCTCAATTTCGATTGAGGACAATCTTAACTCCGACATTGCCGGTAACACAACCTGAAGACAAAATTTGTTTTTGTACATTGTTAAATTAGGTTCTTAATTTTTGGGAAAAGGATTCTAATTTTCTGAAAATCTTTATTTCCCTGTGTTATCTTTATCTTTTCATAAGAATTATTTATCAGTAGTTATACGTTCTTCATAGAGTACAGAAAATATGAAAAGGGAGAGAGAGACTTTTGAAATTAATTTTTTCACAAAGAAAAAAAAAAAATAAGAGTAAAGAACGAAGAACATACCATTTTACCAAAAAGTGTCTTGAAATCCTCATGATCCTCTGCAGTGTGAGATATCAAATGTGTCTTTACGTGGAGGCCGAAACTTGTGAACTGTGGCAGGCCTCGTAGGATTATGGAGCGCAACCGAGCGAACTCAATTTCATTATTCGTTTCACCCTGATTGTGCACACGGTCTTCGTCATCTTCCTCAGCAAAAATCACTTTTAGATTCTCGCAATCAGTCACTTCGATTTCTTCGAGTTGCGAAAGGCTTTTGGCCATGGAGATTGAGAAGAGCTTCTTCAATCCGTCGCATTTGTTTACTTTTACCGACTTTAATTTGCTGAACGAAGTTGGTATCAGTAAGCGCGAGCCATGACATATCTTCTTCAATTTAATCAAATTATTAAGAGACAATGCCTCCAGCATCGGAAAGGCATTACAAGAAAGCCGTCCAGCCGAGTTAACAACATATAGAAGCTCACGACCATTTTGCGCGTGCAAATACTTCAAACGTGGAAAGCCTTCCCAATCTAGTTCGTAAAGAACATTTTCAATTCCATTCATCTCATCCACATACAGATCTTCAGTTATCTTCAACAATACTTTAATGGGCTCGTGCCTCAAATAACTTCTGTTGTCGAGCTTGACCTTCAAGGTTCTTTTGGCTTTATTTCTACGAGACCAGTTCCACACAATTCCGATCAATATTCTGCATTGTTTCAACCGCTGAAGGCACAAATTTGGTGGTATAGATTGGGCGTCTGGAAAACGTATGTTTAAAGTGGTCAGAAGAGACAGTTGATTCAACTCGGCAAGATTAGCATTACTTCCATCTTGATTGTCGAGTCCATTTTCCCATTGAACAGGGCTGTCATCCAAATACAGTTCTTCCAATCGAGACAAGCTTGAGATGACATTTGGTGCGATTGCTTTAAGTTCTGGGCATTTGCTCAAATCCAACAACTTTAACCTGGTCAATTTTCCTATTTCATTGGGCAACTTTTCAATTCTTGACCGCGAGAAGCTCAGATTCTCCAAATTCTTTAGCTCTCCAATGGTTGATATATCTCCTAGCAAACAATCTTCCAAACACAATGTCTGAAGGTTCGTCAGATAGACGAATGTTGAAGGTAGTGACCAGAGATTAAGGCCGGTAAAATCCAACACTTTGAGCTCCTTCATTCCTTCAAAAAATCCGTCCGGAATTTCTAAAGAGGAATGATTCACGAGGACCAAAAACTCAAGTTTTGGACGTGCCAACCTTTCAGGTAGCTCTGAAATATCTCTATTAAGCAAAGAGATAGCTGTTGAATTTTTTGGTACTTTCTCCACTAGTACTTTATACAGGTCAGGGGCATCTTGAATATTAAACATGAGATTGTTTGTTGACGCTGCTATTGATAGGGCAACTGCATGAACAAGCTCGTGCATTTTAACCCAATCATAATCGTCACCTTCTGACAACAAACACGAAGCCTTTAGAATGTCGATTAAGCAGTGCAACGTATTCCTACCTGTTTGCCATGTCGGAACATTTTGAAACAATCCCCAACCCACACCACATCTAAACAAGTAATCAATAGTTGTACCTTGACCCTCGTCGACTAGACTGCAAAGCAAAAACAGTTTCTTAGCTTCTTCACTTTGCAGAAGGTTGAAACTCAATTCTATAACAGAGATCACTTTTTCATCCATTTCCGGTATGCCTTTTGGATTAGCCGTTCTTAGATTTTCCAAGGCATTTTCCCAGGCATGAATACTCTTACTTTTCAGGGCATTTGCTATTGTTGCAATTGCGAGCGGCAAACCTTTACATTTTCCAACTATTTCCTGTCCGGTAGTCAGAAAATCTGTTGAACTTTTAGCCGAATCATATTCATCCACAATCTTCCAAAACAGGTTTTGTGCTTCTTGAGGAGACAGACTTTCAACTAGGAAATTCTTCCGAATATTCATATCATTGCGTAATACGTCTTGGTCTCTAGACGTCACCAAAATTTTGTATACCGTCTGAGCATCATCATTTTTCTCTTTGCCATTTTCCTTGCAAAAAGCACTTTCTTTTCCATTGTCTCCAAAAGGAATTCCAATAGCCTCAAAGTCAGGCTTAGCCCAAATATTATCCAACATGACAAGCACCCGCTTCCCTTTTTTCAACCTATTACGCAGTCGACGGGCTTTGTCAAATTCATTCTCGCGCGGCTCAAATTCAAGGCCTAAATCAGAAGCAATTTTATTTCGAATCTTTCCGTTGTCCGGTTTCTGCGTGACCTCAGCAAAAACAACCTCATCGAATAACTTGTAATCTTTTGCTTGCCAAGCAACTTTCTTGACAAGTGTGGTTTTACCCACACCACCCATCCCGTACACGCCAATCCTTTTGACAGTGGCATCCTTCAAAGCATCCATAATATCCTGCAAAATGGACTCTCTTGAATCAAAGGCTTCATAGTCTCTGACGAACATGGATGGCGTCCTCTGCGGGCCAGGACGGTGAGAAACCTCTTGAAATTCTTTCTCCAATAGAACGGAACAAGTCTTTGCATCCTTCACTGCTTTCTTCCCGACCTCGTAACGTGTCTTCAAGTTGAAACAGTGAGTGTTGGCTCGGGGGTCGTCATCTCCACTACCGGTGGGATCCGCTACCTGTCTAATGAACTCATTCAACATGAATTCATTCACTTGGGTGAGCCATATGTCAACATCCGTGTGAATCTCGTCCCCTTGTCTTACTGCATAGTCAACACGCAATTGCTCCCTTTCTCGTCTGAGTCTCAGCTGCTGCACTTGCCTATTCAGGTCGTCCACGCAGCTCTGGCATTTGAACACGTATGATATTTCCCGTTTAATGGTTAGCGAAATTGACTTCACCAATTCTGTTACAAGGTTAGCACCCAATGCGGTACAAAACTCTGCAGCCATTGCCTGTTTCTTGCAATCAGAACAAAGCCATTGAAAATCTAATTAAGACTGAGAAAGAGCAAGAAATGTTAAGATTCAGAAAAAAACCAAAGAAATCAAGCTGATAATTGAAAGGGGTAACAAGCAAAAATGAAAACAGAAGGAAGGAAAGGAAAACGACAAAGGAAACAGGCCTAAAATTAACAAACGGTCTAATATAGATTTCAATCCAAACCCACTTACAGACTTGGAACAAACTATTACAGGCTTAGAACAACGTGCATCTAATGGAAAATCAAATAAATTGAGAAACAAATTAACAAATACTGCTGAAATGAAGACAATAACAATAAATGAAAGAATTTCCAAAAAGCTTGGCAAGTGCACCTGATGAAAAATGATCAAATTGTTTTGTTTGCAGAGTCAGGATTTCGAAGATTAGGGAGGTCAACAGTTTTGTCTCCTTTCTTCTTCGCTAGCTAACTATAAAAAAGAACAAAAAAAGATTGGTATTATTATTATCATTATGCACTGTTCCACCAGTATCTTATTATTTTGTGTTTTAAATTTAAATGATAATTTAAAATACAGTTATTGATCAAACCCACTTAGACTTAGAACAAACTATTACAGGCTTAGAACAACATGCATTTGATGGAAAATCAAATAAATAGAGAAACAAATTAACATATGCAGCTGAAACGAAGACAATAACAATAAAAGAAAGAATTTACGAAAAGCTTGGCAAGTGCACACCTGATGGAAAAACGGTCAAATTGTTTTGTTTACAGAGCCAGGTTTTAAAGATCAGGGAGCTCAACAATTTTTCTAGTTTTCTTCTTTTTGGCTAGCTAGCTATGAAGAAGAACAAACAAAGATGTTTCAATTGTATTATTATAATTCTTATTGTGCACTGTTCACAAGCACATTGTTTACCAATTTTATTATTTTGGTGTTTTAAGTTTAAATGATAATCTAAAATAAAATTATTAAAAAGTAATGAAATTAATTATTTTAATAAAATAAAATTAAAAGTAATAGTATATAAAATTCAAATAAAATAATTTTAAAAATTTTTCCAATTGCATGCTTGAAGTCCAAGTAGCCCAAGTCTTTTCTTCCTCTCTCTGCCGGTCTGTTTAGTAGCTAGCTAATAACACGTTAAGTACTTGAACATACATACATACATACATTCACATATATATATATATATATATATATATACACACACACGCACGTGTGTGCATACACTGTATATAAATTTTTTTTACAATATTTTAGTACGTAAATTATTGTTTGTTTTAAGTTAAATTGCAAAAATCATAGTAAAATTCAAATGGACAGTGGCATTCATTTGTTGTTTATTTACACTAAATGGAATATAACATCTTGATTATTGCTAATTAATTGGCAGTTTACCGTATTGCTAATTGGAATATAATATCTTCTTTTTCATTAGCATTACACTTTGCTAATAAATATGTATTCTTGTTATTGTTAAAAAGACAGGGCTGCGGTGCATGAGACTGTCTTGTCATCTCCGATTCTTGAGAAGAAAGAACAAAGTGGACAAACAAGATATTAGGTAGTGGAAATGGAATACGAATACAATTCAATTGCGATAGGGAAGAGAATCTTTTAACTTTCTCTGCTTTGTGTTCTCTCCGTAAAATGAAAGCCACATTCTAAGGCCAATCGATTTTTGTTTTTAAAAAAGGAAAAAAAAAGAGATAAATAATTATCAAAAGGAAGGAATCGATAAGACTGTTGGCATCGCATTCGATTTGAAGGTGTTCTTGTTCTTGTTCTTGTTTTGCATTGTTACTGATAAGATCTCGTGAATTCTTTTCTCCCATTAATTTGTCTTTGCTCATTGCAGTTCGGTTTCATTCAAGGAGAATTGATAGAGAAGCATGATATCACCTTCGGTCTTCCTACAAAGAAGTGCACTTGTTCTAAGACCCTTAATTTCTAGCTGGCAAAAGTAATGATGATTGCTGTTTTTGCTTTTCTGTCTCCTTAATTTCTAAGAATCTGTCCTGCATTCATTTTAAACTTTTGACAAAAGCTTTTTAAAGCAAAGCCGAGAATGAAAACTTTAGACAAAAACTTTTGTAAAGCAACCATATGTATATATATAATAAATATGCCTTTTGATATGATACAAGATAAGGATCGAACAAATTAAATACTTTAGAAGTTGTGCCTGCAAATGTTCTTTAACATTCAACTAAGTCTGTAATTGTTGTAAATCTTTAATCGTATATGCAGCTCTAAACAAAATTAATCGTATCAAGTACTTTAATCGAAATCACATCTAGCCTCTTGTACAAAATCCGCTCTCATCCGCTCGGTGGCATTAACTCGGTAATTTTAAAGAGAAACCTGGATCACAGAATTTGCTCCCACAGGCCACACTTGTACTTGGATGGACCTGGCCTGGTTTCCATCATGTGGGCTCTTTAACACTGTAATCAAACTGAAAATGTATATAAAAAAATATATATATATATCTAAATACTTTCATTATATATATATATATATATATATATAAATGACAGTGATTAAATAGATGATTTATCATCTGTTTAATAAGCAGGGTTTGAATATTCTAATAGATTTTATCAATTGACATAATTAATACTCAATTAACTAACATGTATTTATAATATTTTATATAATAATATCAAAAATAAATAAATCTCGAATAAAATAGAATGTACTATCATATTTAATAAGTTCTTACCAAATTTGAATATTGTCCAATAAGATAATTTTTGGTATAGTTTGTTTTTATACGAAATTTATTAAAATTAAAATATAGCAATCATTAAAATAAATAGAAAAAATTTTCACTAAAAAGAACATATAAAAATGGTTGTACATAAATATTTTTTTATAACAATAAATATTTTTTACATTAAAAATTCTTACAAATTACTACATTTCACATTTAGTCTTCTTTTGAGAGTGTTAAAGAAAAAATATTAAAATGTATAAGAGTGTATATATTTTAATATTTTTTAAAAAATTATTAAAATAATTAATAATATTCGTAAAATACTTTAAATATTATTTTAATTAGTATATAATTATATACTAATATAAAAATTACCTCTATTATTAATTAAATTTAATAATCATTAGCATATAATTAATAACCAATCACATAAATAGATATTTATATATTTAATTCAGTATGCGTAGACCAAAAACAGACCAGGGAACAAAAGTGTCCATCTCTTGTGGACCTAAAACTAGACCAATCTGCCACTCAAGTAGTGGCCTGCCCTACACTTGTGGGCTGGAATATTTTGAAATTAATAAAACTCTAATGAAAGAATATTTTGAGGTAGAAATTGATTGTACTTATGAAATTAATTATTTTACGAAAAAAAAAAATTAAAGAATAGAACAAAGAGCATACCCTTTTACCAAAAAGTGTCTTGAAATTCTTGTCATCCTCTGCAGTGTGAGATATCAAATGTGTCTTTACATGGAGGCCGAAACTTGTGAACTGTGGCAATCCTGGTAGGGTTAGGGACCGCAGCCGAGCGAACTCAATTTTACTACTCGTTTCACCCTGGTTGTGGACGCGGTCTTCATCATCTTCCTCACCAAAAAACACTTTTAGATACTCGCAATCAGTCTCTTCGATTTCTATGAGTTGTGAAAAGCTTTTGGCCATGGAGATTGAGAAGAGATGCTTCAATCCATTGCATTTGTTTACTTCTACCGATTTTAATTTGCTGAACGAAGTTTGTATCAGTGAGCCATGGCATATCTTCTTCGATTTAATCAATTTGAGTGTAGGTCTTCCTTTTGTTGTTTACTAGGATAAACCAGTCAGATTTAGAATAACCCTAAAATCTAAATCTGAAACAAAGCAGTAGACAGCACCCACCAGTCAGCCTCGCCTCTCGCATTGCACATTGTCTAAATCAAACAAATGCAAATTTCAAATGCATTCAAACAAACCTTAACACAACCAGATAACAACAAATTCATCCATTCAACTTCTTCAAGATAAAATAAACCGCCTTCCTACGGCGAGCCCAACCAGCTCTCCGAATGATTACCCTGACAACTCATTTGTCGACATTAGTTTATAACAAAACTTATATAAATAATTCAATGAGAGTAATGTTAAATATTCAGTCACACGCATAATAGAAAATGTTGCTACATGACAAAGTGTACCAAATACAGTGCTCCTTTATGTGCTGTTTTTGGCTGCGTCGGTCGCTAGTTTCAAAATTATTCATTTTCTCCGCTTCTTGCCCAATTTCTAGACCACAATTATTTAAACACGTAAATATTAAATGGTTGGTATGATTGTTAGTTCTATATATTTTGTGTATTATAAGTCAGAGCTTTGCTTTGGTATAGTTGTAACTCGCTGTAAACTAATTTTATCCTTTCTGAAAGCAGGATTCACGATTCTAACAAAGCCACTTGCATCTTCCTTCTTTCTCTAATTGTCTTAATCATGGCAGAAATCAACGACAGAATAAAAGTACTTGAGCTTAACAAGATCAAACCCTTTCCAACACAACCACAGAGTTTCGCTTCCTCTATGATATTTCGACACATATTGGTTCAAGTTTCTTCCAGTGGAACGCCTTTTTTTTTACCTATCAGATCACTGAGTTAATATCTGATTACTTCAACTCAGTGATCCTTCCGAATCTCAAGTATTCTCTCTCACTCACTCTGCTTCATTATCTTCCTCTCGCGGGTAATCTCATGTGGCCTTCAGATGCCCCAAAGCCAGCCATCTATTACTTCCCAAACGACGATGTTTCAGTCACAGTTGCCGAGTCTGGCGCCGATTTCTATAGTCTCTCTGGCAATGAAACTCGTGAAGCCTTGGAATTCCGTCCTTTGACACCCCAGTTGCCGATATCCGACGATAAAGCAGCGGTTATCGCTGTCCAAATAACGTTGTTCCCCGATCAAGGATTTTGTATCGGGTTTTCAAATCATCATTCAGTACTCGATGGGAAAAGTTCAACCTTGTTTATGAAATCCTGGGCTTATATGTGCAAACAATTAGGTAAGGAGGAAATCCCTTCTTTGTTATCTGAACTAACCCCGTGTTTTGACCGGAATGTCATCAAAGATCCGGAAGGGCTCGATATAGTGTATGTGAAGCACTGGCAGCAGGCTTTTAGCTTATGCCCGACATAGAACAAAATTCCAACCTGTTTGTTCGAGGCACATTTGAGTTGACTCGTGAAGATATAAAGAAACTTAGGCATAAGGTACTGTCTATTATAGATAAGGTTAATGAAAATGAAACAAGACAATCAAAAGAACTTAATTTATCGACTTATGGGCTTGCATGTGCTTATGTATGTATTTGCCTCGTTAAAGCAACAGGAGAAGAAGGTAATCGAACTGTTATATTTTGGGTATCAGATGATTGTAGGAGCCCTTTGGATCCTCCATTTGTAACTGTGTTGTTGGACATAATATGGCTGCAAAAGCAAGTGATTTCATGAAGGAAAATGGAATTGCTTTTGTCGCAGAGAAGATAAGTGATTTGATCAAAGAGCTAAAGGAGAATATTATTGAAGGATCAGAGAAGAAGATTGTATTTGCAATGAAAGCACTGAAAGGAGGAGTACAAGCACAATTTATTACGGTAGCCGGGTCAAACCGTTTTGCTGTTTACAGTTCGGATTTCGGGTGGGGGAGGCCGAGGAAGGTGGAGATTGTGTCAATTGATAGAACAAGAGCTATTTCTCTGGCAGAGAGTAGAGATGGAGATGGTGGTGGTGTTGAGGTTGGCGTAGTTTTAGAGAAGAAACAAATGGAGGTTTTTGCTTCTCTCTTTGTTGATGGGCTAAAAGATCTTCTTTGAGACATTTATGTAAATTTGATCAAATCAAGGTGGCTTGCTTGTTAACAAGTTAAAGTTACATAATTCTAATCTACAGACATAGATCCTTTTCACATATGTGTTTCTATTTATTTACCCAATGACATGACTTAACTACAACATATTAGCGATGATTGGATTAATTTAACTCATTTGGATTGTAGGTTACATAGATGTTGTATTATAGATGTAACGTGTGTCATTCTAAAACACACCATTTTATAGAGAATTTTTTTAAGAATAATCGTAATGTTTGGAAAAATAATAATCACTTTTCTTATTTATTTTGGAAAATAGTTAGTCAATTTATCAACTCTTCAATTAATTTTGAAAAGTCCTTTAATTGAATGGAAATTAATATCATTAACTTTTAACATTAAAAAAAAAAAAAATTCAAATTATCATTTTGCCTTTTAAAAGAATCTTTAACATAAGATGGCTCAAATAACCTTTATGTATAACAAAATAATAATAATAAATTGTTTTATTTTCACAAAGACAAAAGTATTTTTTAATAATAAAATTCTAATCATTTTGTCACCCATTTTTTATAAATATATAAAATAAATAAAATTTTCTTTTAAAAATTGCTCAATAGTTAAGAAATATTTAATTTTTATTAATTTTACAACTTTTATTTTCTCTTGTATTAATTTGACATACACTATTTTTATATGATTTTATTACACTTTTACTTTTGATATTTTATTATTTTTTTAATTTATTTTTAATATATTTTATTTATATTTATGTAGAAAAAAATACATTCATAAAAGAATAAGATTTAAAAAAAAAAAAAAGTAAGCTTTCATGGCAAAAAAAAAAGGTGTTAAATAAAACCACTAGCACCATGGCTCCAAGTTTCCAAAACGATAGAAAGAGGTTAAAAGAAAAAAAAGTCGAAGTTTGAAAAAAGGAAGAAATATCATCATCTTAGCTTAAAATTTATTTTTGATTTATTTTTCTCTATATATTTTTTTTGTTAAAGATGTTAAATCTAATGCAGAAAATTTTTTTTTCATTACGAATTAAATTTATTTTTTAAAATTATAATGTAACTAATTATGAGGTAATAATTTTTATTTATTTAATGTAATTGAAATGTATTTTTATTAATTGAGTATTCTACACTATTTTAAATTTATTCACAGAAAGAATGCCCAAAGATAGAAGACTTTTTCCAGGGAGTCTTAAGCATACTGAGACTGCATAGACTACTACCGACTCAATTAGAGGATGAAGGGTATTCGTAAGGCAGCCTTAATCCTACAATACAAAGATTGTTCGAAGAAATGGTATGTATATGCATCTCCATTGCATTTGCTCATTTCTTATTTCTTTTCATATTTAGCAATTGAAATTAATTGATGAATTTGTTATATGTGCTGTGCATACTTGTACACAAATATATTTACAGAATGTGCAGAGTTTTAAAGATGAAGGTTGAGAGAATGGCACTCATCCTAGATATACAATTAAGCAGAGCAGCTATCTAGAATCATGCATGCTAGTCTATTATAGATGTATATATGCTGTGTTGTATCCTTGGGACTTAGTAATATTATTAAGACATCGTTCAAACTATGTGATTTAGTTACATGGCTCAAAAAATTAAGAGTTAAAACTTTGTTCGATGATAAGAACAAAGTTTTCCCATATTCAGCTAGGGAAAAAGAGGCTTCTTCAAGGACAAAAGGTCCTGTTGCAATGCACAGAGAGACCTCTCCTTTTCCTTAATTTGTGGTAGGCCATTGAGATTTTTCTGATGCAAGAGTTTGCATTAATGTTTTGACAAGATCAAGAGTTAATAGAATATTTCCTCCTTGAGATAGAAAGTATATGTAGAGCTTTCAATTGATAAAATACAATAATTAGGAAATTTCCACAATTCACCAAGAAAAACTTAATAGAATTGTTACAGCATTATCACAAGCAAGCAAGGAATATACACATATGACTTCCACTGTAAATTATGCAGTACTGCAACAGCAAGCAAACTCAGAACAGAACCCCGCAGTAACAGAGCTTTGCACTAATTTGCTCAATGGAACTAAACACTCCCAAGATAACCAAATCTGGTTCCTGAACTTAATAGATTATGTATCGTGCATTGGCAAACCTCTACTGAAAAGTGAAAACATTGCCTATGAATAAGCAGTAATTCTGAAATCTCTAATCTCCTGTATAAATAGTAATTTAGCCTAACAAATATTCGAACAAGTTGGGATTTTCACGTCCCTCCCATCTGCCTCACAAGCAAGAGCAAGCATCCTTTGGACCCCCACGAAAACAGTCATAAAGAAAGTATTGTTCAGAATTACTTCTAAACTAACCAAGCAGAAACAATACAGAAGAGACATCCAAGCCCTCGAATTGATAAACTGTTTATTATTGCCTAAGTATTATTCAAATATTATAATTAAATAAATCAAATCCCCTTCCAACAGGTTGTGAGTCGGATTTGAACCACACACCTCTTATACTGCCCCAAAAAATTTTACCCACGTATATATGTGTATGTCGCCTTCATACAATACAAGATATCTGTATGAATATGAGTACATATACATGCATCAATGAATGTCTAAAACGAATATATGAAGTACTAGAGCTACATATATCATTGACCTGAAGAATCAAGTGAATTTGTCCAGTAAAGTTGGGATGGTAATTTTATAATCACAGTGAATTTCCGATAATAAGTGAAAGAACATTAAAAAAATGTAAGAACTCCTCTTTATCAGCTGTGTTTTGATCCATTAACATGTAGTAATAATAATATTTTAGATGAGCTTATAAGAAACAGTTGGTCAAGTGTCAAATCATTGATTACATCAATTTATTATTTCAAATTTGTACTATTAACAAGAGTAATGTTAGTTACCAATTCGTGATTGCTTATATAACATGACAAATAGAATCGATTACAATCAGAGGATAAACTCATTTGATCCTGCTGGTTTCTTAATGGACTAGCTTCACTCGAATCTCTCAGCCGACCATCACATGAAACCATCAAATTGTTTTTATCCGGCCGGCTGCTGCAGTCCAAACTGAAAACAACATAATTGTTTCTTTTTGTGTAGCTGATCTATGTGTTTTGTCTTTGCGTATGGACCAGTAGTTCCAAGCTTATGTCGTCTTTACACTAGGAATTGTCGATATTGCATTCATAAAATAGAGGAATCAATGATAAATGCCATTTAAACACTTTGATGAAAGCCCAAAAAATGCACCGAACACAGTACAACTGAGTTCCAAAAACAGTATCACATCTAGGGTTTTTAGCTTTTGCTTCCTGCTGACTCCTGTTTTCCCTACCATGGCGGCAAGCGGTGACACAGTGAGGGTACATGAGGTTACTAAAATCACTCCCTTCTCCAATTCAACCACTGAATTTTCTCTGCCTCTAACTTTGTTTGAAACATACTGGCTCAAGTTCTTTCCTGTTGAACGCCTCTTCTTCTATCAAGTCTCTGAATTGACACCTGATTTATTCAATTCAGTAATCCTTCCCAGGCTCAAACAATCTCTTTCTCTTACCCTCCTTCATTATCTTCCTCTCGCAGGTAATCTCATGTGGCCTTCAGATGCCGCAAAACCTGCCATCTATTACTTCCCCAAAGATGGTGTTTCAGTCACAGTTGCTGAATCTATCGCCGACTTCGATTTCATCTCTGGCAATGGAATTCGTCCGTCCGTGGAATTCCGTGCTTTGACACCCCAGTTGGCGATGTCCGATGACAGAACAGCGGTACTCGCTATCCAAATAACGTTGTTTCCGAATCAAGGGTTTTGCATCGGCATTTCAACTCACCATGCAATGTTCGATGGAAGAAGTTCAGTGATGTTTATGAAGTCTTGGGCTCATTTATGCAAACAACATGAAGAAAACCCTTCTTTGTTACCGCAACTGACTCCATCTTTCGACCGGACTGTCATCAAAGACCCTAAAGGGATCGACATGGTGTATGTGAACAATTGGTTAGCTTTTGCCCGATCGGATTCGGATCCCAAAAATCGTAGCCTAAAATCTATCCCAATCTTAGTTGATGTGAACAAATTGGTTCGAGCCACATTTCAGTTGACACCTGAAGACATTAAGAAACTTAGGAATAAGGTATTGTCTGTTTCAGATAATAAGGCTAATGAAAATGAAGTGAAACAATCAGCACAACTTCAAACTTTTGTGCTTACATGTGCTTATGCATTCGTTTGCATGGTTAAATCCAAAGGAGGAGAAAGCAACAGGGATGTTATATATTCATTCAAAGCAGACTACAGGCCCCGTTTGAATCCTCCGATTCCGATTAACTACTTCGGTAGTTGTTCTGGGGCACACGCTACGATTGCAAAAGCAGGAGAATTCACAAAGGAAACAGGACTTGCCTTTGTTTCAGAGAAGTTGAGTTATATGGTCAAAGAGTTAGAGAACGGATTAACAATTGAACTATTTGAGGATAAGCTTGTGAATTTAATGTCAATGATGAAATCAGTACAAGGAGCAGAAGGAGTGCAAGGTCTTGAGGTTGCCGGTTCCATCCGGCTGGACGTTTACGGACCAGACTTCGGGTGGGGAAAGCCAAAGAAGGTGGAGATTGTGTCAATAGATAACACAGGTGCCATCTCTCTGGCGGAGAGTAGAGATGGAGGTGGCTGTGTTGAGATTGGTGTGGTTTTGGAGAAGCAACAAATGGAAGCTTTTGCTTCTCTTTTCGTTCATGGCCTAAAATCATAAATGGGAGATTTGGCAGCACTGCTTTCTTTTCTTTTCTTTTCTTTTTTTTTTTTTTTTTTGTATTTTTTAGTCCCCATGATTTTCTTTAGGCTAATATTCCTGGAAGAAAATAAGATATAAAATCATCCTAGCAATTTTCTCTTTGTCAAACTTTAATTTCTTTTAAATATATCATCAAAAATTATAACACAATTTATATTAACAAATATAATATTGCTTATGTGTATGAGTAAAATCATTTTATTTATATTTTCTCAAAAAAAAATATTTAACATTTAAAATTTTAATATTACAAATATAAAAATATTCATTGAAATATATTTTTTTATTTAAAAAATAAATAACTTGGTACTTGTATTTAAATTTTAGTAAAAAAAAAAAAAAATTGACATAATAAAATTTAAATAATATGTATATATGCATGTAATAATAATAAAAATAATAATTTTATTAAATTATTACATGAATGACTTAGAATAATAAAAGAAATAGATTGATTAATACCTTAAAATATATAATATTATTCCTTATTTAATTAATCAAGATATTATTTCAGTGCATTGAAAGACAATCACATTAAGAAGCAAGATTAAATTCATATTACTCATTAATAATGGCTAAGCTCCTTGACTTCTTCAAGCCGAACCATTGCAGGCCGCAGTTGCACTTTAAACTCTTGAAAGTATTTGGTGGATTTTGTCATGTAGCTAAGTATTGGTTTGCGAGAGAATCTCAATGGCGATGGACCAATTCAAATGGGTCATCATCAAAACGAACAGAATGCATAACATTACCATTATCTTTTTGTCTGCGTTCGAGCATTTGCTTCTCTCTGTGTTTTGTCTTTGCGAATGGGCAGTGGTTCCAAGATTCCATCAACTTTACACTAGGAACTTCCAATGGATCGGGTTCATGCTGAGGAGAGGAGTTCACGATAATGTCTATTTAAACACTTGTTGAAAAGCCAAACACACCACAAGAGTAATTTGAAGTGACTTGCTTCTTAATCATCTCTGTTGACATGGCGGCAACCATTGATAACAGAGTTAAAATACATGAGGTTATCAGAATCACTCCCTTCTCCAATTCAACCGCCGAATTCTCTTTGCCTCTAACCTTGTTTGACACACACTGGCTCAAGCTTCTTCCTGTACAGCGTCTCTTCTTCTATCAAATCACTGAGTTGACCTCTGATTTCTTCAACGAAGTCATCCTCCTCAAGCTCAAGCACTCTCTTTCACTCGCTCTTCTTCATTTTCTCCCTCTCGCAGGTAATCTCGTGTGGCCTTCAGATGCCACAAAACCAGCCATCTACTACTTCCCAAACGACGGTGTTTCAGTCACGGTTGCTGAGTCCAACGCCGACTTCAGTACCCTCTCCGGCTACGGAATTCGTGAAGCTGTTGAGTTTCATCCTTTGATACCCCAGTTGTCAATATCCGACGATAAAGCGGAGGTAATCGCTGTCCAAATAACATTGTTTCCCAATCAAGGGTTTTGCATCGGCATTTCAACTCACCATGCAATATTTGATGGGAGAAGTTTAGCCATGTTCATTAAGTCCTGGGCTTATCTATGCAAACAAGACCAAAAAAACCCTTCTTTGCCGCCCGAACTGACTCCATCCTTTGACCGGACTGTCATCAAAGACCCAACTGGGATTGATATGGTGTACGTGAACAACTGGTTAGCCTTTACAGGGTCGGATTCGGATCCCAACAACCGAAGCTTGAAGATTATGCCGAGCATCGTGGATGCGAACAAATTGGTTCGAGCCACATTTGTGTTGAGACGTGAAGATATTAAGAAACTCAGGGATAAGATTTTGTCTGCATCGGAGAATGAACTGAAACAATCAGACAAACTTCATTTATCAACATTTGTACTTACATGTGCTTATGTATACACCTGCATGGTCAAAGCCAGAGGAGGAGAAAGCAACAGAGATGTCATACTTTCATTCGCAGCAGATTACAGGACCCGTTTGGATCCTCCACTTCCAATGAATTACTTCGGTAATTGTATTGGGTCACATACTATAATTTCAAAAGCAAGAGATATCATGAACGAAACAGGAGTTACATTTGTTGCAGGGAAGTTAAGTGATATGATAAAAGAGTTAAAGAATGGATTAACTCTCAAAGGATTTGAGGAGAAGCTTGTGAAGTTAATGTCATTGATGAAATCAACAGCAGAAGGAGCTCAAGGGCTCGGGGTTACCGGTTCCATCCAGTTCGACATTTACGGGACGGACTTTGGGTGGGGAAAGCCGAAGAAGGTGGACATTGTGTCGATAGATACTACCGGAGGAATTTCTTTGGCTGAGAGTAGGGATGAAGACGGTGGCGTTGAGATTGGTTTGGTGTTGGAGCCACAAGAAATGGAGAACTTTGCTTCTTTGTTTGAGAAGGGACTAAAAGAAACCGTCTAAATACATGCATGTTTGATTGAAAAAAATAATGTTGTCTTCTTCCCAACCAATCTCAGTTCATGTTCATAGCACTTAAATCCGGGAAACTTTTGTGTAGTATAAATAATTTAGAAATAATTAATCATAATTAAAATAAAACTAAAATAAATGAGTAGAACAACTCCATATATTATATGAAGGCTAATGTTACATGTCAATAACGTTATTCCAAAATTCATTGACATTTTGTTAACATGCACACAAAGAATAATATAATCAATGTATGATGATTGTCTTATTGTCCATATAGAACAATTATAGATGTCAAGAATTACTAGTTGAATCAATCTAAATAAAATATGGATATGCATACTTATTAAATTTGTCACTTAATTTAAAAGTTTAAATTTGATAATAAGAATTAGATAATCATATTTAATATTTTTTTTTATACAAATCTTATTTTATTTTATAGATTTTATTGCGTAAATTTAAATAATTTTTTATGCACAAAAGGATTTAAACACTAAACTATTATATTAAATTAACTTTCATGTCCCATAAAATTTGATACTTAATTTAAAACCTTAAATTTAAAAATAATTTTTCTTAACAGTGATCTTAATTGCCATCTTTCATTAATATTACGTGTCCAAAAGTTATTTCAACAAAATTTTATTTTAATGTCATGTTATGAACACAAAATTAACAACATCTAGGAAAGCTTCATAAACATTATCATCCAAAATCATGTTCTAGATCAATGTATGTAATGCATCATATCATTGGAAACTTATAATTATTTCCTAATATACCAATTAGCTATGGATGTCTTCAAGAACTTTGACATGACTTCATGAGTGCAATGACAATGAAATGCACACAAAAAGTAGGAGGCTAAATTATTAATTTTGTGTACAAATTATTCAACTAGACATTAAGTAGTAAGAACGAAGAAAATATTAATATTGAATGATTACATTGTACAGTATGATTTAGTGCACACTCCACACAACTCACTTTTTCCTCTCACCACATTGAAGACTAATTACAGTCAACTCTATAAATCTTAAACAATTATAAATGATAACATAATTACAAACATATTTCACACAAGTCCCCACCACTCTTATGTACAATGAATGAGTGTGACTTGTGACTCCTCTAGTAATTTTTTTTCCTTTTAATTGACATTTTATCTTAATCTCTAAAATTCAACTATATTTTTCGGGAATGAAAAATTGAATATATATATATATATATAATATGACTCAACGATTCTGTCATACTTATTTAAATTTATTCGTGTGGAAATATATACCTATAAATTTAAGGATTTTTGTGTATTTTATATTAAGAATTAAATTTTTATGGGACTAATATTTTAATCTATCCCTTAATTTTAAGGGTTTATTAATTGAGCATAGCATAAATAGGTTACCAACAGAAATTTGCATATAAAATATACCCTTATTTATAATTTTATAAAATACAAGGATCCAAATATAATTACAACATAATACTATCATTTATCAATATATTTCTAACTTCTTCACAAAGCACTTACTTAAAAATAGAAAATTAAAAATAAATAAATATAATAATTGAGCCAGAGATAACGGCGTTGGATTAAGGTTATCCAAACCTGGAATAACAGAATCTGGGGCAAAAGAAAAAACCGGATAAGATCCTAACAAACACACCCGGACCCAACTTCGGACCCAAATAGACTTCACAGGTTAGCTTAAGTTTTCAGTCTTTCCCATTTTTTGTGCACGGACTGTTCTTCTCCATCGCAACACACTGTACTATCTCACCGTAGCAAATCTCTTTCTTCCAAGCAAAGCTTAAACATTTCCATTAAAGGTACTGTTTTTAGCTAATTTTTTGACAGATCAAACTTAGTATTTTAAGATTTTGTTTTGTACATTTGGTTTTATTTCTCTAATCAGATTGGGGACCACCGCTACTTTTCTGGGTTTGTGTTGAATGTTTGTGATTTTGATTTGTTTGATGGGGCATTGTAATGGGTAGTCTTTGAATAGAGAGTTTTTGTTTAGTTTTGCAATAGGTATTTGGAGTTCGTGTTAGTGCAGCTGAAAATGTTGCTGCTTGATCAATATCTATTGATTTTCTGATATGGATATTTTTAGTTCTGTATTTTAAGGGCTTAGTCTTTGAGCTTTGTGTTGTTTGGATCCTAGAAGTGAGCAGTATTTGCTTTAAAGATCTTCCCTTCTTTTTTGTTGGTTTTGGTTGTGCCAAAATTTGTAGCTTTATTTTTATCTTTTTATGTTCATGAAGCCACCAATAGTATTGTTTTTAATTGTAGGAATATTTATTGTGGTACATTTATAATTTTTTATTCATAGAGGGTTTCTGTCAGAATGTGGCTATAGTATATGTAGCAAACTGACAAGCTCTATTCTTCTTGTTTGTGGAGAATGTGTGTAATCATACCCTTTTCTTGTTCCTTTTGCTTTAATTGTCAACTTTTTTTTTAGCTGTTTCGTGTCTATGCTTTCCTGATTCTGTCAATAGGAGCTTTCTCTGTGCTGTTAGTATTGAAAAATTTTTTAGTGTCCTGCTACCCAGATTTGTAGATTGCGAATTGGGATTTCCTTTTCTTCTTGGACACCTAATCCGCATTTGCAATTAGGGGCTAATGTAAGTTTCTCAGCTTCAGAGTGTTATTGTTTGTTCAAGGGAGCCAATGCATAGTAGTACTCAGAATAATGTAATGTAGTGATCTTCGGAAGTCTTATGTGGAGTGCATTGTGGGTTGTTAATTTTAATGATTGACATTATAGTGGATGCTAGAGAAAATCTGTCGGCCGCCTTTTGTCGGCCATTTTGATCTTAAGGTGCTTATTTCTATGACTTGGACTATGTTTTTGTACTCTTCCAAGATGTGAGATTAAAATGATTTGTATGGTTGGTGCTAGTGTCTTTATTTTTTGCCATAATTACAAGAAAAACATAATATATGGAAAGGTTGTCGTATTGACATTTTAGTGTTAATATCTTTCAGAATGGCCTTACATACCACTGGTCCAAGCGCCCAAGTTGTGGGCAATGCTTTTGTTGAGCAGTATTATCATATTCTTCACAATTCTCCCGAATTGGTTTATAGATTTTATCAGGATTCAAGTGTGTTAAGCCGACCGGATTCCAATGGTGTGATGACATCAGTGACAACCATGGATGTAAGTTCCTCAGAAAACCTTTTATTTTGTGGTCTAATCAGTGTGATGCTGTTGATTTTGTGTCATAACCTCGTGAAGTAATTCATGACAAGGATAACTTAAAATTAGTCAAGTGACCAATCCTTGTGTCAAGTTATCAGCTATGCTGTATGTAAAAATTTCTTATGCTGAAAGTGTGAATCTTGCTGAATTGTAAATGTCTACTGATGTCATACTTTGTAACCGGTTGAGAATGGTTGGCAGTACTGTACTGGAAATATGAGAATTCATTCATTTTATTTTTGTTTGTGTTTACTTTAAGGAGTTCATTTATTTTTGCACCGTTTAACTATTTTTTTCATTTGGCCATCTTCTCCATCCTGGTTAAATCCCCTTGTCTGAATATTGTGGTGAAAATCTGGTTAGCAGTTTCCCTTGAGGTTCCATTTACAAGTTTTAATTAGATAATTTAATTCAAATTACAGTCGACATTACCTAGTGCAAAGACATTACAGTACAATATTTCTTGGTGCAGGGTATCAATCAGAAGATTCTATCTTTGGATTACAAGAACTATAAGGCAGAGATAAAAACTGCTGATGCTCAAAAGTCCCATAAGGAAGGAGTGACTGTGTTAGTAACCGGATGCCTAACTGGCAAAGATAACTTGAGAAGGAAATTTGCACAATCTTTCTTTCTTGCTCCACAAGACAATGGCTATTTTGTTCTGAATGATGTTTTTAGGTATGTAGAAGACGGTGAAGTATCAGAGAAATATCCAGTCAAAACAATTGACAATGCTCTAGCAGCCCTCTCAATCAAAGATCCAGGTTCACTTTTTAGAGGTGGAAATGTGTTCTAATTTCATTCCTTTCCTAAGAATGTACTCAATTTATTTTGTTCTCTGTTTGCAGAGCTCACTCGTGTTCCTGATCCTCCTGTGCCAGATCCTGCAACTTCCCTTGTGGAAGAGGATCAAGATATTTCTGAGGGAGTCTATGAACCATCATACCCTGAGAGACAAATAGTGAATGAAAAGGAGGCTGTTGTTGAATCCCAGTGTCTTGCAGTTGACAATGATGCTTCTGCCATAGTTGAATCAGCATCTTCTTCAGCGGAGGATGCTCCAAAGAAATCTTATGCATCAATTGTGAGTGCACAGATGAAGTTCTTTTGCTTATGGGCATTTGTATAGGAATACTTACTATTTTCCCTTTTTTTTTCAACTTTGTGTAGGTGAAAGTCACAAAGGGTTCAGGGCTGACTAAAGTTTATGTACCTACTAATAGTTTGAAAGTGAATGCGAAGAAACATGAGGATCCCCCGATTCAGTCAGTAAAATCTGCTTCATCTGGGACATCTGCCCCAGTTAGCACCAATGACCCAGAGAGTAGCCATGTTCACGAGGAAGGTATATACTTCCTTGTCCCTCTCTGTGCATTATATGAAAGATTGCTGTCTTTCCCAAGAACTACACTTGTTTACCTTAAATAAATTGAAGATATTGTGAATCTTTGCTCATGTTAAACAGAAATTTTATCTGTAAAAGAACTGTAATGACTTTGGGCATTCTCTCAATTAATAAGATGGTGAGTTGGGTATAAGGTTGGTTTAGGTCCACATCTTGTCAATGAGAGCAAAAAAGAAGGCAGTGGAGTGGGACTGTTAGAATTATCTCATTTCCCTCTTGAGATTGGACACTAGAGTTTCTTGCTTCTCTTTTAGTTGTTGCCACATCTTATACTAGTATGCTAACATTATTTTATTTACAGTTGAAGGCCATTCCATCTACATTCGAAATTTGCCTTTCGATGTGACAGTGGCTGCACTAGAGGTGGAGTTCAAGAAATTTGGACCAATCAAGCAAGGGGGTATTCAAGTTAGACACAATAAGGTTGGTTTCAGTTACACTGCAGGTTAAAATATACCATTTTCCTCAAACTCCTGTGCCACTTGACATAAGTTTATTGCTCTCTCTTTTCATCTTTGGTGCAATGGGCAACAGGGATACTGTTTTGGTTTCGTGGAATTTCAGTCTTCGAGTTCTGTCGATACTGCCATTCAGGTTTGTCATGCGTTAATCAATTTCATTTGCTTCGGTGATATCCTGCATGCACTCTCAGCATGTTTCTATCTGTACATTACAATTAAAGCTCATATTGTATGGAAATTCTTAGCCGACATATAATCAAATGGCTGTTTTAATAAATATCATATCTTCTATGCGAACTGTTTTTCTTATGGAATTCCAACATTTCAGGCTTCACCTATTGCTATTGGAGGGCAAGAAGCTGTTGTTGAGAAAAAGAAGGCCACTCGAGGTAAATGGACATGTGAACTTTTAGGTCTCGTCCTTTAATTAGGTGAAATAATGAAAATTTTGTTTAAAACTTGATGGGCAATGTTGACTGATATTTAACTGTTAATGGGTTAGCATAAATTTTGTAAGAAAACTTAGTTTTTGATGAAGCTGTCTATGGTGCTGATTCTTGCAGTTGGTGGCGGAAGAGGTAGGTTTCCCTCTGATAGGGAAAGGTTTAGGAACAACACCTTCAGGGGACGAGGTAATTACGGTGGAACTCGAGGCTTTGGGAGAAACGAGTACGGAAACCGAGTAGAATTCCATGTTCGAGGTAGGGGTTCTATAGGACGAGGTGAAGGCTATCAACGAGGGAGAGGGAGAGGGAGAGGTGGCCGTTCAGGTGGACCAAAACAGACAGCTGCTTTTGCTGCATGACACTCCAAACAAAGAAATTTTGGTGGCAAATTTTTTGACTAGATCAGTGCCCAGCACTTGAGAACTCAAGGGTAGTTGCATAGTCATTTATCCATTTCACAACTTCCTGACTCTGAATTGCAGAGATATTAAGATGACAAAATTATTTATTTAAGGGTTTCTTTTAATAGGATTTTTATGCAGGATTCCTATTTCTCATAGGGTATCATGTAATTTCTAGTTAACTCTTTAACGTCAACCTGAGGAAAGCTGCATGATTGTAGTTTTTGGTAGCCACAATGGGATGATTCTGATACCCTAAAATTTCAGTAGATGAAGAAGGTATCATAGTTTCTTGTATGTGCTTAAATGGATATGTAATTTGATTGATTTCGGCCATGGATTTGTTGCTCTTTCTTCTTTTTCTTCTCATATTTGATCACGGAGTAAACAATACTCTGACAGGACATGTGCGTACGACACTGCAATCACATCATATCTTTCACTTTTTCTAAAACTTTCATTTCCGACACATCGCCTTCTGCAACTTGCTCGCTCTGCTCGCTCGCTTAGCTGTTCTTTGCAACTCAAAATCTGACACGCTTACATCCTGCCAGGCAATGGACACGTGGCGCTAGCCCGGATCACTAACTCAACATGGTTTACAAAAAAAAGTTTGCAACTTGGTCCTCTTGTGCTCTGCGCCTCATCTTCTCTCAGATTTTTTGCGTGTTTTCCGGAGATTCTTCTCTCACTTTTGTAACATATGGTGCCTGTACTTTTTTGATGCATTTTCAGCTGTTTGATGTGACCCCATGTGGGGTCACTACTTGAACGTTTTGGCCATTGATTGATCGCAGCTGATCATGATTCGCCGAGGTGGGATATACGAGTTGTTGTGGGTTTGATGTTGGCCGTGAAGTATAAAATAGGATGTGAAATTGCCAGATATCAACGAAGGCACATGAACGACCATGCACATGCATCGTATGAAATTTTCCAACTCCACCGTACAGACGTTTGGTTCAGACAATCTCTCACGTGAGTTGAAGGGACGCCGCAGAACAGCAGACGACAAACTCTCTCCTGACATGGACTCCAGCCATGTCTCTCCACGTGTTGCACGGAAAAAATTCTGGAAAAGGGTAATCTAAAAGCTAGGCCCGAGATTTTCAACAACACGTGGCAGGCTATTAAGAGTCCACAGTTCATTGTACGACACGTTTGTTAGCTAAGCTCAATCCACAGCGACAATCTTTTTATCTGTTAAAGCCGAAGAGATGGAGACGCTTGTTTGGCGTCTCCTTGGAATCTGGTGTTTGACAACACGTGTACTCTTTCAATGCTTAACGGGGCTCTTCATGGCCTCCACGTGTCAACTCTGCATGAGTTTTGTTGTCTCAATACCAACAAGGTGATTTGCGGTATTTCATTGTGTTTTTCAAAGGGAGTTAACCAGTTTTCTTTGCTTTTACTTTCTTTTTCTCTTATATGTTCCTTTGTTTTTCTCTTTCTTTTCTCGCTGTCGTCTATCTGTGTTTGTTTTGCAAAGAAAGAAAACCTTTGCTAAATGCATAAGGGGACGGATTTTACGGTGGAAAAAAATGTAACTTTTGAGCTCTTTTATGTTTTGTTCTTGAGAATTGAATGATTTGTTTTCCGGATTTTATCCTCCGTTTTCTGGTATAATTCTGCATTATAAACAAAATTTCTCATCTGGTATCCCTAAAGTTGGTGCATAGTTTATTTAATTTTTTTTTTTCCTTACAATCAATGGCAAAAGCTGAGGAAATTCGAGGGAGAGAAGCTCAACATCGTATTTCTATGCAAGTGAAAGATTTTCCTACAGATCTCTTGCAGAGATTCGTGAATGGGAGCCATTTTGTTCACAGGAATCAGGAAAGTGAAGAAGCAGAAGAGATTGAGCTAAGCTTGGGGCTTTCTTTAAATGGTCGTTTTGGGGTAGACCCAACAAGAGCCAACAAACTCACAAGATCATCTTCAATCCCGGAATTTCTCAACCCAATTGCTAAAGATAACAATGACGCTTCATTTGTGGTACCTATGGCTTGTGCTAATCTTTTAAGGACATGCTCTTTGCCTACCGAGAATGAAGAGGACTGGAGGAAGAGGAAGGAGTTACAAACACTAAGGAGAATGGAAGCAAAGAGGAAGAGATCAGAGAAGCAAAGGAATTATAAGATTGCAAGGAATAGGTTTTCTGGGGAAGAAATCAGTGGAGAAAATGATAAGAGAGAAGAGGGAATTAATGGGATTAATCATCTGGAAAATTGTGTGCCATTTGGTGTGCAAAGTTGGGTTAATGGTGGTAAAGGAGTTTGTGGGATTGCACTGAGTGGTGGTGGTGGTGGTGGTGGTGGTGGTGCTGCTGCTGCTGCTGCTAGGGAAGGAGGGTTACCACCAACTTCATTTTCAGTAGCAGCATCGCAGGGCTCAAATGGATCATCACAAGGGACTGGTTCAGCTGGAATTTCAGAACTTGAGAGTCAACCACATCAAGGTATTGCCTTTTCTTTTTTTTTTTTTTTTAACTTTTGATTTTGATATGCGATTGATGTTTTGTTAGTTTGGTTTGTAGGAATGAAGTTGCGGATTAATTTATTCTTAATTTCATCTTGGTTGTAGTTGGTTTTACTGGTGTAATGTTCTTATGTTTGTTGTCTGAACTTGAAATTGGTTGGTTCAGTATTATCTCATTATAGTCAAGTTGTAGTTACTTTTAGTAGTTATAAAAAATTATTTTTGTTGGTTTATAATCAAGTTTATGTAATTCAGCTTTAATTGATGGGTCTAGTTAGTGACTTGAATGTATGATCATTGTGTTTTTCTGAAGTCAAGCTTGTTATACTTTAGACCAGAGTAAAAACATTGTTAAGAGATTGAAAAGCCTAGGAATCTAGGTTTATGCATAATGCTATGAATATTTTGTACTCTTTTTATGAATGTACAATGCTTCAACATTTTTCCTTTCTAATTTGGCTCGGTATCGTTACATTTCTCTTTTGGCTTGTAATTCTTGTAGAGAGTTCCTCTGTTATCTTGATAAGTGATCATTGCAATGCTGAACATGAGTGTAGAGTGTTTGAGGGCCCATCTCTTCTGACTAGAGGATGATTTTAAGTTGTATGTAAATTAGATATGTACCAAACTCATTATTCACATCTGTAGATTACCGATCCCTCATCCTCATTCACTATTTTTTATTCTTCTTAGTCAAGAGCTAATTGAGTTTCTCTTCAATGAAGAGAAATTGGCATCACCTCATTGAATAGAAGTCAAGAAAACAACTCTTTTCAGTTGAAGATAAAAATCAACAACACAAATAATTTTAATTTACAATTAAAACCATATTCACAAGTTATATACTAGAATCTAGAAGAAGGGACACAAAAGATTGTGAACCAAACACAGAGAAAATCTGCAGGGGCAGATCTAGTGGGAATACTGATTTTTGATGCATAATTTTAAGCTGTGTCCTCTTGGAGTTCTTTGATTAAAATAGAGTATAAATGTGAATAACCCATGGATCTAGGGAGGAGGGAATTTTTAGCCATTGATACCATTCGATATGGAGAATGTTCTCAGTGCAGGTTTGCTTCAGTTAGCTAAACTTTACCATTTACGGTTAAGTGGCTCAAGTTCTCTGTTATGCATGTTGGATGCACAGGAACATTAACTATCAAACACTTAGCTACTGGTCAAGCAATAAGCCACGTCAATATCATTTGTATGTGCCATTGTTTTTTTTACCTTTTTTTCTAACAGCTGTTTGGGAACCACAATAGCTTCTTGCTGAATAAACAAATAAAAAAGAATAGCAGGCCTTTTTCAATGCACTATAGCTTTGTATGTAGACGTGTTTTGTGAACCGGTTGATCATAAGTTTGCGATGTAATTGCTGTCTTGGCACATTAGTTGGCCTTTCCTGTTTTGCTCTAATTGACTCAATTGTTGACCACTAGAGGTGTTTTTTTTTCTCTCTAAAGAGGCCATCCTTGGGACAACTCTGATGTGGCATCAACATTTCTAGGTTGTGGTTCATGGATATACTTCTTGACATTATCTATGCCCTAGAATTCTAAATGTGGCTCTAAGTCTGAGTCAACAGCAGGCACCACCTCATGGTGCCCAGTCTGCCGCTTGGAGCCAAAACAAATGTACTGGAGGAAGATCCATGGAACTAACTGTTATTTCATGGTACAATACTCCAGTTACATTTTGACTATTCCTTTTTCTTTGATCAACTAGAACAGTTTTAACGTGGTGATTTACTGGTCCCATTAATCTCTGTTGATAAACTATTTTCATTTTTGTAATTGAAGGCTCAATTGACTTTGCTCTCCCTTGCAGGATTGAACAAATGCAGTGAAGCTATGAGTCCTACCAATTCTCATTCTGTGTTGAAGGATGAGCAGAAACATCCAAATAATCCTGAAGATGCAAATGCTGAAAAATCAGGCATGTCCATCGCCGTGGAATCTAAAACAGCTGTTGCTGAAAATGGAGTAAAGGAAATGACGAGGAATGTGCTGGAAGATATGCCTTGTGTATCTACAACAGGAGATGGCCCCAATGGAAAAAGAATAGAAGGTTTTCTTTACAGATATAGAAAGGGAGAGGAAGTGAGGATAGTCTGCGTTTGCCATGGAAGCTTTCTCTCTCCAGCCGAGTTTGTCAAGCATGCCGGAGGAGGCGATGTGGCGCATCCCCTAAAGCATATTGTCGTTAACCCTTATCCTCTTTTATAGTGATAATATGTCCATGTCGCAGGGTGACCAGAAAGGAAGACACCAAGGGTTGATGAAGCTTTCCTTCTTAAAGTCTAAATTTAGTTTTCTTTTGTTGGACTAGGCACTTATATTTTGTTCAATACATGAAGCCTCTTGTTGCAAAGATAACAATTGTTATAGCGCACACATGGTATCCTTAAAGTAGGTTTTCTGCATTCTATAAAAAAAAAATGAATGTCTTGATTTCTTAGTGCAAGTGTTTTGTCTAAGCCACAAGACGAAGCTGACAAAAAAATACCTTAAGTTTTGGTTCACGGGCGGTTTTTCTATAGCTATTTCTTATTTGTTTGTTTTGGTATATCGTAAGAAATCCTTCACAGAAATGCTACAATAGATTGCTTTAAAGTTAAGTGGTAAAATCACGTGAGAACTGACGTCTGTAGGCAGTTGTATGTTCATATGATTAAAACGATTCTTTTCAATATTCCCATTCCATCAGAGACAACGGTTTGAGCTCTCAAGTCTGTAGAACTGTCAACTCAATCCATTTATTTAACAACAAATAAAACTGCAATACAGGTATGTGGAAAAACAAGAAATCTGCATTCTTCTGCAGATTCATCAGGGAGCCCCCTTTAGAAAAAATGGCATTCAGAAATGGGTGCCAAACTAATACAATTTACAAGTGGAATAACTACAATTTCAGTACTCTACCTAAAGGCAGCAGCCCATAAACAAACACCTGAGTGTGAAGGCATAAATTACATTGGGGGCTAACCACTACAAGTATGTTCATTAACGAAGGTATTATGAGGATGCTAGCAAGGCGGCGGTTGAAGTTGTTTGAGTCTCCGTACAACTTGTTTCATCGTTGGCCTGGTAGATAGAGAATCAACAGTGCACACAACTGCCAAGTGCAAAACTTCGACTAGATCATCATGCGGACCAGCATCCCACAGCCCTGCTGTGAAAAATTCCTTGGCCCGACCCTGTCGGAGGAGCATGCACCCCCATGCAACAATGTTGAACCCGTTACCATACGAAGAAAATGAGGGATCTAGAGCCTTCTTGTCTGAAAGTAGTTCAAGAAGCACCACGCCATAACTGTAAACGTCAGCCTTGTCTGAAACTCGGCATGTCATTGCATATTCCGGGGCTACATAACCAAATGTCCCAGCTACTCCTGTTGTGGCGTGGGTTTCTGAAGTACCCAGAAGACGAGCCAAGCCAAAGTCTGATAAATAAGCATTGAAATCGTCATCCAACAGGATATTGCTGGGTTTGACATCCCGATGGAGAACACGTGGTGCGCACTGATCATGTAGGTAAGCAAGAGCAAGCGCTATATCCAGAGCAATCTTGTGAAGTATCCTCCAATCCACAGCTCTTGTGGATCTCTGCTGGATAAAGTTTTCTAAGTTGCCCCCTGGCAAATAATTATATACAAGGAACATCTCTGTTTCACTGGCATGATAACCAATTAAAGTAACCAGATTCGAATTTCTGAGCCTTCCAAGCGTTTTAATTTCTGCGTGAAATTGCTGAACCCCTTGAAACCGTCCAACGGCAAGTCGTTTTATTGCCAATAAGACTCCAGGCGAGATCTCTGCTTTGTAAGTTGCCCCAAAACCTCCACTCCCAATGCAGTTGCTTGCATTGAAATTTCCAGTGGCCTGAACAACATTCTCGAATGTCAATGGAACTCCAATATCTGTGAAAATTGTTACTTCCTTTCTAGTAGAACCCATTACTCTGGACTGTGGATTGCATCTTCTTGTGTAAATGAACAAGACAATGAGAGCCAAAAGAACTGAAACAATGGCTGATGCAGATGCTATGGACGCTATCTCAATTGAATTGAAACCACGATTCACATTAGTCATGGGGCTTGCTGATGGTGCTAAAGCATAATTGTTTGAATCCCCAGCCCTGTGCAGATCTGCAGATGGCACCATTAGAGAGAAAGCTTGGCAAGGACGTAGGTAAGGGTTTCCAAGAACACTGCTACATTTCATCAAATTATTACTCGAAGGCAATAGTCCAGATAAGTTATTGAAAGACGCATTGAATGCTGAGAGCGTGGAAACCTTTGCCAAACCAGAGGGAATCTTTCCAGATAATTTGTTGTTGTTGAGAAGCAGAACAGTCAGATTTCTCAAGCTCTCGAGATCATCTGGAATCTCACCATATAGAGAATTTGAAGAAAGATCCAGTACTTCCAATAACTGCAGCTTTCCCAGGGTGGAAGGAATAGAGCCAGTAAGATTATTGCCAGCCAAAGAAAGGTACTTTAGACCCCTTAGCTGCCCAAGAGTAGTTGGAATCTGATCATGAATAAGGTTCCAACTCAAATTAAGAGCAACAAGGGACAGTAAATCCCCAACACCACGAGGAATGGGCCCAACAATCTGATTCCCAGATGCGTCCAGTAATTTAAGAGAATTGCACATTCTACCAATATCAGTTGGAACCTGACCAGTCATTCTGTTCTTGCTAACATTGACCATTATTGCACCCACTCTATCACATATCTCAAACAAGTTCCCTGGCAAAGGTCCAGTAAGCTTGTTTTCTCCAGCAAAGAATGCGTAAACAGTTTGCTTCCCTAATCTTTCAGGTGCAATTGGCATGGATGGAAGACTGCCAGTAAAGTTATTGCCTCCAAAATTGTGAATAATTGCTAGACCAAAATCTCCTCCGAGTAAACCAAACTGGGTCCCAACCTGGGCTTTATTAGCAAAAAATGAAAAATAAGCTGTAGATGGGTTGTAGCCTTCAAAGAGACTCCCTTTTGAGGAAGGCACAGGAGGGCATTGCATACTATTGAATCTGGGGATTGAACCAGACAAGAAATTTCCACTGACATCAAACACAGTCATGCATGGCACAGGGAGTTCACCAGCAAGCTCTCCACTGAGCTGATTCGAGCTTACATCAAGAAATAGCAGGTTCTTGCAGTGACCAAGTGCACTGAGATTCTCTCCGATGAAAAAATTGTGACCCAAATTGAGCATTTCCAAGTTGTCACAAGTACCCCAGTTATTTGGGAAGACTCCCTCAAGCAATGCCCGTGGTGCCCACAATATCCTCAAGTTTGGAAGGATTGACACTGCCTCAGGAAGTCCACCTTGAAAAAAATTAAAATCATCATTCATAGAACTCAGTTGCTCTGTTGGAGAGTTGCCTCTTGCATAAACAACATCTTCATATGTATCAAACATGTTTGAAAGCACAAGAACAGCTAATTTGGAACAATTTCCCAGCTCAACAGGTATTGAACCACTAAGACTATTCCTTGATACATCCAACACTTCAAGATTCTGAAGCATACCCAACTCAGCTGGAATAATCTCCTCCAACAAATTCGAAAACAACAGCAATGATCGCAAGTGAAAACAATTCCCCAAACTCCGTGGAATCCCACCAACCAAGTAATTACCAGACAAATCCAAATGTTCAAGATTTTCACAGTTCTCTCCAATCTTACTTGGCACAGACCCACCAAGCATATTGAACGACAAATACACCCCCTTTAATCTCCCGACAAAGCTGGGTACTGTTCCATTCACCTGATTACCAGCCAAATTCAACACTTCCAATTTCACAAAATCAGAGAACGAGGTAGGAACCTCACCAGTAATCCGATTAAACCCTAAATTAAGAACCCTGAGTTTTTTTAACCCGAAAACAACATTGGGTAAAGACCCATTCAACAGATTGCCCTCTAAATCAAGGACCTCCAAGTTCTTCATACTCCAGATTTCGTTAGGAATCTCACCACGAAACCCATTAAATGGAAGAGACAAAATTCTAAGTTCAGTAAGACTAGCAATCACAGGCAACAATTTCCCATTCAGTTTTCCACTAACACCCTTACAGTTCCTCCTAATACCAAACCCATAAATCGGAAACTGAACGTAATCAGAACAAGAAAATTGAAACCCATTTTCAGTTTCACTAAATTTACCTTCTTTGCCACTGCCAGAAATATTAAGCGAGACAACATGCGAATTAGAATCACAAAACACACCAGACCAAGAACAGTGATTGGCGTTATCGTCCAGATTCCAGCTCGAAAGCAAGCCAGACGGGTCTGATACGGACCTCTTGAACTGAATCAGAACCGATTTATCATCCGACCCAGCCATAACGCCACCGTTTACAGCGAAGCACACCACTAAAACCAACAAGAGCACAACCGAGGAGATGGGTTTGTGTAAAAAATACCATTTGATCACAGAAGAGCAAAAAGAAACCATCTTCGAGTACCCTTTTGCTGGTTGCTTAAAAACCCAAAACCCTTTCTCCTTGTACTTGGAATATAAAAGAGAGAGAGGAATTTTATTTCCCGCAGAACCCAAATTCCAACCCTAGCCCTAATATCGGGTTCGGGTACGAGAAGGAACAACAAATGAAAGAGAGAGAAAATTCGAGCTCGGCAGTGTTATGTTCTTTAGAGAAAACGCGTCTCCATTTTTCCTCCTCCTGCGTCTTCTCGAGTTATTTTTCTATTTATTTTTATTTTTAATTACGGTATTTTTTTAAGAATATATATATTTTTTAAATACTGAGAGTTGTCGTTTTAGGACAAAGAGTGGGACCCAGTGGACATAGTACTGGTACTTAGTTAGAGGTAGAAGTAGCAGGTGGTGGGGTCCATACTCGGTCAACGAATGAATCGTGGCCGTCAATTTAAGTGACTGATGGGTAGTTATTATGGCTTCAAGATTCCTTAAAGACTTGAACACGTGGATTTGGATAAAGGTGTCCAATTGTGGGGTTGTCTTTCTTCCAGAAGGTCACTGTGTCCCACCATTTTACTTTTTCTTCCAATAATAGAGATTATAAAAAAAAAAAAAAAAATTTAAATTAATATTTAGTAGGCCTTAATTCTTTTTCATTTCCTTTAATTTTTATTTATAGTTTAAACATTATATTATTAATTCAAAAATACATAATATCCTTGACATTTTATAATCAAAGCTTTACTTCTTGTCTCCTACACATTTTCTTGTTCTTGTTGGAAGATTATTAATCTCTAAAAAAAATTATTATTATGATTCAAAGCCTTTTATTTAATAAAGAATTTAGAAAAAAAAATGTGTCAAATTTATTTTTTTTTAGATGTATGCATTAATTAGTAATTTATGTGTGAAAGACATGACAATTTTTCAGAAGTTCTTGTGAGTTTCCTGAATTTTGGTCGAATTAGAAGCCTGACATTATTGACCATAAGTCAATTGGAAACCTGACAGCAACTGGTCAACTATTAAAGACATTATTTTTCTACAAGATGATGAAATATAGTTCATGTTCTGGCAAAAATGACTGCTTAATTTTTCAATTTTTACACAAAATCAAAATGGGCTTTTCTGTCTGATTATTATGTCTATTCTATTGCAAGAGACCAGTTTCAGTTTGTGGTGTGTGTTTAAGCATCAATCTTCAACTCTTCAATGGGTTACTTTCGCTTTTATTGTTATCTTATTTTTGGGTCATGCCATGAAAAAAAATATACGAAAAAAGGAGTAATTGATATAATTTTTGCCCTAAACAACCGATTCAGAACTCGACCCTTAAAATACTTTTACTTACCTTGATCTCATCAGATATGTTAGATTCTCTCTGTTGCAGGTAATATAAATTTTGTGAAGCTTAGGGTTGCATCTTTCTGGGTGTTGTTGGCGCTCCACTCCTGTCCATACCCACCTTTGTTTTCGTCTGATAAACTGAGTAATAATTACAGTACCTCAACCCTCAACATAACCCAGATTTAGGATCGAAATTTGTTTACATAACCTCAATTAGGATGGGCATTATAAACAAGTGCTGCAGCAGTAAAAGATTTTTACAGACTGATGATTTTGAGCTTATCTCCCACCAGACTGACATATTGAGAAACGTGAGAAGCATGAAAACCAGCGGCTTCCAGCGGCCTTTGTGGTAGTTTTGGGTGTTGTTTGTGGCTGCTGCGTCTCTTTTACTGCAGACACTTGTTGTGGCTGCTGCATCTCCTTTACTGCAGACACTTCTTGTGGCTGCTGCAGCTCCTGGGGCTCATTTCTAGAAAATTGCTTCTCCAAATCAGTCTTTGCTATGTATAGATCTATAGATTTGTTTCTATAATCATGCTGTTCTTCCAATCTGAAGTCAACCAACATAACATTAGTATCGTTCGACCTCACACCCGACAGCTAGTAATTCTGTAGTAACTATAAAGTCAGGACAGCTCCATTTCGAACATACTCTGGTATGAGAATACTTTTGTATACATTTGTGGAAAGCGGTAGAACAACTTACAGTGGAAATGCGAAGGATTTGGCGCTGTTGGCACTCCCTTCGGAACGGTGGGAGACTCGGACATCCTCTGGTGCAGGAGGCGATTGTTCCTGACAGTGATCTTGAGCTGCCTTTGGGGCATCTGCAACATTTGAGCCTTTTTCCATGCCTTCTGATGAAATTTTGTCCATGTTTTCTCCCTTTGTCGTAGGGGGCAAACTGGGTTGAAAATGATTCCGCTCATCTGGCTTGCTCAGTGTAATGGACTCCTCAGGTTTAACCGGTTTAATTTGATCCTCTAGCTTGCATAATTCTCCAGATTTATACAACATAAGGAAATTCTCTCTTGAGAAGCTGCCAGTTCCTATACGAAGACTGAACAATGATTCATTTGAAACAACGCTCCAATCTGTACCATTTGCAGGCTTGTTAGCAAAAACTGATGCTGGAATCCGATTCGGGTCATAGCCTCTCGGAGGTGTCATCATAGTAGTTTCAGAGGAATGTGCAGCAGCTGATGATGATGATCCTCCAAGCGAGCTTTCGGCAGGAGATTGGCCCGCTACTTCTGGTGAAGAAATGGGCGATCCTTGCTGCTCAGGAACATCTTCTTTAGATTTGCGGACTATATTAAGAACATCCATGTCAATAACAAAAAGTTCTTGGGAAGACTCTAACGAACAAGTGGAGGGATATCTTCTTCTATTACTAGGATGAACTTCATAGTTAGTGACATCTACATGCTTTAAATTCCTGCTGCTTCCGTTCCTATGCTCCAAATCCATAATGTCAACAACAATCTGAAGAAAGAAAAACAAAATTGCAGCAACATCTATTAACTTCTGAAACAAGTAATTGCCATTTCATATGGGAGAAGAAAGAAATCAAATGCAAATTCCTAAATGAAGGTTAGACCAAGTATACAAACTCAACAATCCTCGGATCTCATTGTACTATTTCAAAAGGTTTTATCCATTGAACTAGCTAACCTCCATCATAATTAAGCACCCACAATAATTTCTTCTATGTCTGTATCACCCTAAAACTAAACTTCCTAATTAAATTTCTTCCCTTTTAAAGATCTTATCTAACTATTAAAATCCAAGAGATAAATAGACAATATTAGCATAATTTTCAAAGCCAAAAGCAAAAGTAGAAAGAAAAAGACTTGCAGACCCAGATATCGTTCCTCAACCTGATCAAAACTCTGTCAGAAACTGGCAAAAGCTGCGACTAAAATCCAGCAATGCAACCCAGAAACAAGCTCAGACAATGTACTTAACAAGCTAAACCCCAGAAGAAAAAAGGACATTCAAAAGTTACAGAAACAATTGATGGGCATAGTATAAGAAGATCAAAGCAAAGACAGGGAAGTTGGAACTGGGAATAACAAGAGGGAAAACAAGCTAATTTCTGGTTTCTTATTTTGTGTAATGATGTAACAGACTTGTTTAGTGTTAGAGGCTTCTTACAGGCATTTCCAACTAACGCGGAAATGCAAAAGATTGTAAGTTAGCTATATCATCAGGTACTGCTTACTTGTGTAATAAGGTAACTTTTTGCAACTTTTTGCCCTAAAATAGGTTGGATAGAGGCTACCATTAACCAAAAACACTAAACTTTTGCTTATATAACTATAATACCGTTAATGGTTTTTTTTTTTTGTTATTTTTTACGAAATTTAAAAAAATTATTCTGTTATCCAAGAGATGGTTTAAAATACAAAGTTGTATAATCATCTAATAATATTATGCCATGCATATACTGATAAATTAATTGAGCTTATATTTTTTCTAATAATAGTATGCCATAGATAATCAAAATCCAAAAACTAATACATATAAACACAGGTGATTAAAAAAAGGTTAGCAAAATCAAACATTGGGACAAAGGGGCTGGATAAAGTTGTTCAAATCCAACGGCCCAAAATCGGGATGGTATTCCTGTGAATATGAAGAAAGTTGAAGGTCATATACCTAACAGAATAGTTTCTTGTGGCTAAGTCTATCATGTTATCTGGACTCGAAAGCCGGTGTTACTGGTAAGTATGCTGTCACCTTTTGGACCTCTTCAAATGCAGAGAAAACGCTGAGAGTTGCAAGCACAACTGCTCCAATGGAGGGAATTTTGAGAAACCAGCTACTCGGCAATAGAGTTCAGATTTTTAACTGTAATTAAGCTCTAATTCACCCTTCTCTTTTGAAATGTTAATTAACTGTCGTTTTGGCTTTCCTTCATGACTTTATTTCGCATATTATAATGTGTTTGGGAAGGAGAAGCTAGTGAAGAACGAGAAAATTTCTGTTAGTCAAGTGCTGTTATCTTAGTTATTTGCTTCATAAGTTTTATTAATTGTTGGATTGAGTTGGAATTTTGTATAATTATGGTTTTCCAGGTTTCATGAAGGCTTTTAGCCAATTAACCACTTTCAGATGCTTTCAATTTTATCAAAGAATTGAGTAGAATCTTGTAATATCTTGAAAGTATGAAAATTGTGCCCAATCACCTTTTCCTGAAGAATACATGGGCAGCCTTGAGACTTCTTTTAATTTGTTAGGCACAATGTCTGCACACTGGAGACTGGAAATATTTGAACTTTGCAGAAGAATGAACTCCTTTTCTTGAATACGGGTTGGTAGAGAAACATTTTTGTACAACGTAATATTTATCAAGCAAATTAAATGTCAAATGATTATGAGCTAATCTCCAAACATCCCATGTAAAAGAGTTCAGCAATGTTCAGTTTCTGATATTATCGCCTCTTCTTTGCAGGTAAAAATGTGTTAAGACAACATACCCTTGCACCATTTGTTCAAGGATGTTCACCCCCTGTATCTGAGTATTTCGATTTTTATTTAAATTCCCAACTGCCTAAATTGTCGACCGACAAAAGTGATGCCGTAAAGGTTAGCATTTTTCTGGCTGATTCGATGTATTATTCTGTTTAAAATGGTAATCTTTGTAGTGCTGAGTTGCAGCTTCGGTATCCTAAATGTCCTTTTAAATATTTTGATTACTTGTTTCCTTTTTCAGATTTGTGCAACTAGGAGGAGGAGACTTTCTTATTCGCGTAGTGAAACTTACGTGCTACTAGAACCGGGAGAAGAGGAGAAGTTTGTTTCGGAGGAGGAGTTGAAAGCCAAGTTGAAATATCAGCTTGAAAATTGGCCAGGAAAAGCCCTGCCTCCTGACCTTGCAAAATTTGCAAGCATTGATGATGCTGTTTCTTACCTGGTAAGTTCTGTCTGTGAACTTGAACTCGAGGGAGACGTCGGTTCAATCCAATGGTATGAAGTTCGCTTGGAGTAAGAGAGAAACATCCACAATTTTAGCCCCCAGAATGAGTATCATGTAAATACACTTGAGAGCCTGCCTGCATTTATAGAACTAGCCATTAATTAGTTTCTCCTTTTTAAACTGATTTCAAATATTAATGTTTTTGTTCTACAATAGTACTTGGACATGTTGCAATTGATGTGTTTCTGCTTAGTTTTGAAAGCTCGGCAGGTAATGTTTTTGGTAAACGAGGATTTGAACAATGTCTTAAGTTTTTATTACATAACTGATTTCAAATTACACAACTAAGCTTCAGGAAAATCAATTGACACCCATTTCCATGAAATGTAAAATAGGAATAGGATTCACAAACACATCCCATAAGATTCTCCTATGTATATTGTACATGCACAAGACATAACTTGTAGACAAATTCATCAGGTCCAAGAATCCATCTGATTCATCTCCATCCACCAACTTCAACAACTTCAGTTCTGAAACAAACCCACATTCTGAACAAGCAATTCTTGAATCTGCAATGACCACAAAATCAACATTTACCAAAAATAAATCAAAAAGTATAAACTAAAAATAACTTTGAAGCAAGCATTAACATTAAATTATACCTTGGGCTGATTGATGCTGGGTGGCAAAAGGATAGCTCCCTTTCTGTTTCTGGCAAGCAATCCTTTTGAAACAGGTGACATCATTGAATCAGTTGGGCTCCTATATCTTTACAACAAAGAAAACAAGTACACAAATCAGAAACTTTATGCATAAAACAAAATCTTTAACCAAATTTTCAGTTCAAAAGATTTATAACACAGAATTGCGTGCCTTTCAGGATACTTAAATGCTTTAGGCACTTTTAGTCGATCTGGGGTGCTAGTTTTTCTCAATTCGTTGCCAGAATCTTGAGAATTCTGATCAGTTCTTTGGTTCTGCTGCGGCCGCGTTTTGTACTCCAATCCGGTGTTTTCTGCTTCAACAGGACATTTCAAGGGCGTTTCAATCGAATTCTCCATCTTCTCCATTGGCTTACGAATTCGTTTATCTGATGAGAGAAGATTATCGAAGAGAGAATTGAATTGAAAACTAGAGTAAATTCAATAGAGAGTTTATTTATGAACTTAATAGCGTTTTGCGTTTTGGAGGTTACCGTTTTAGGGAATTAGGATTGCAACGGTCGAATTTTGGCCCATCCTGATCACACACTGCCCGTTGAGATTTAAAATAAAGTTTAATTTACCAAATGGTGGGTCCATTATGACGTGGCCAGTTTTAATTGGGCTATATAAGACTGGTCATATTTCTGATTCTTATAATACTAAACATATTTTTTAAATATTCCCTTAGTTTTTAATAATTAGCTTAATTACTAGTTAATCCAGCAATAATATCATTACACCCTTCTGTCAAATAATGCCCATTAGGAGCAATAATTTTTGACACTGTCAGCCTCGCACGAATTCGACATAAATTTTAAGTTTATATTAATATAAAATAACATAAATATTAAACAAATAATAATATTTTATATAATTAATAATTATATTAAATTTAAATTTAAAATTTTTAACATATAAAATTATTTATGATACGATTAATTATTTAAATAATTAAAATATATTATGTAATGTTTTGTATTGCTTAGGTGAAATTTGAGAATAGTTTATATAAATACTCTAACTCTTTAATTAATGAGACATATTTTATACTCGAAACTTGTATAAGGCCTAGGTACTAGGAATAAAACCATACAAATTGTGGGGTTTTAAAGCAAAAAATATTTTAACTAATAGGTCGAGTTATTACATATGGTATCAAAGTTAGATTTTCAATCGAAAATGTGCCAATGACAATGTTGGACCTCAAAAATGGTAGATTGTGATGTCTCACATCGCTTGAATGAGATATAAGAATGATCTATATAAGTGCTTTGACCCTTTAACTAGTGAAATTTATTTTGAACTCAAGACTTTTTTAACGTTTAATTAATAAAAACAAAATTATGCAGACCATGGGACTCCAAAACAGATAATATCTTAACTAATAGACTAGATTATTACATATTAATTCATTTATAATTTAATAAATTAATTATATTGGATATAATTTTAAAATTTTAATTATATTTATCATATTTTAAAAAATATTTACTTATAATTAGAATGAAATTGATTAGTATATGAATATATAGTTTCATAAGTATTATAAAAATATATTACAATAAATAAAATAAAAATATATCAAACGAATGATACGATTATAATTTATTTAACTGTTTAACAATTGTTTTGAATTAAAATTTTTAATTATTGATAAAATTATTAAATAAATCAAATTTAAATTAATCTTTATTTGATACAAAATAAATATAACGCAATATAAATATAATATGATAGTTCAAATTATTGGTCCTATACATGACAATCATCAAATCATGATAAATCGAACAATTAATTAATTACTTAATTAAGGAGGTAGCTAGCTAGTGAATAAAACAAAGGCCACAACATCCATAGATCTTGAAGTTATATTATATGGCTTTGAAGGAATTATATGATATCATATGAATGACCCTATTTAATCCCTAAATCCAGGAGATTTTGTTTATATTCCCGAAGCCAAAGCCAAACCCAATTCTTCTTTCTTGAGTTATAAGCAAAGGAGTCTATTTATTTGAATTTGACTTGTGACCAAATCTACCATCATTTTCTTTGTCATTCAAAGCATTCATCTCATCTCTTCTCTTCTCTTGTCTCTCCATTGAATTGACCATAGTTATTTCATTAATATTCTACATGTGAGCTTTTTTTTATTATTAATTTGAGACTAATACATCTCATATATTGTACACAATTAAATGTAAAATTTAAAATAAAAAATTTAAAATTAAAAATAATTAACATAAAACTTTAAATATGTGACATAATAAATTTAAAATATAAAAAATTAAAATTAAAATGATTAATTTAAAACTTATAATATAAATATAAAATTTAAAATAATTAATATAAAATTTAAAAAATTTATATGTATCTTATATTTGATGTATTATAATTAAGTTCTATTAATTTATCTAATTTAATTGAATGCATAATTAATAAAACATTATTTATTGAAATAAATAAACTTATATTATTTCAAGCTAGTTGTTTCAAGAATCAAGATAAGCTTTTTGAGTCTTGCCCTTGCTCTCTCCTTGGCATCTTATATGGATAATAATAATAATAATTATAATAAATTATCCCAAAATTTAATTATAGTATAATGATTTTTCATGCATTTTATACAAAGAGTAGTGTGCATGTAGCTATTGATATTGTATCGTTTTTATATATTTTATATTTAATTATTTTTATTTTTATTTTAATTATTTAAAATTTTACATATATATTTTAAAATTTTTATATTATTTATTTTAAATTTTACGTTAATTATTTTATATTTTAAATTTTATATTAAAAATTATAAGATACATAAATATATATTAACCGAATAATTTTCATAGATATTGAAAAGAAAACTCTCTCCTCTTATTCTGTAACTTTAACACTAAGCCATGGGTCATGTTATAATTGTGTGTAGTTAAACATTCAATAGATTCAACACTCATAATAATTGAGTCAAGTCTAATTATTCTAATGATTGAGCTTTATAATCTTATCCCATTAACCTTGTGTATGTGTGTGTGTGTGCACCACCAAAATTTAATAATTTCAGTGAAGATTAATGTACATAGTTGAAGAATGATGAAATTCCACTTTACTTTTTAATGGTAAGGTCATTGAATATAATTAATTCAGTGAAAAATAGATGATATAGAAATCATGTTCTAGATAAAACTAAAAGAGATGCTAGGGTGGGTTTATTTGGACTTGATCATTATGTATAGAATGCATTATATAAATATTATATAATTGATAATAATTATTGTAAATTATTTCAAAAAAATAATCGATTGTAATAAAGAGAATCTGTCGAGTGTTTGATATATTAACTTTTTAAACATAAATTTATTTGTTTGGTCTATTTCATTATTAAACTTTTGCAAAAGTATATAGTCAATGAATTTGATATTAAATATATATTAAATACTTTTTAAAATAATTATGAAACATGTTAATTGAGTAAATTTATTCTTAAAGCAACTTCTTTGTTATTTTAATGTATACTATGAAAGTTGGTGCTTTTGTCGCAAGCAGTTTTTAAAATATTTTCTTTGCATACTTAAAATATATTTATCTAATTAAAAATAATTTTAATGGGATCATAATTTCAATACATTGAAGTATATAGTTTAAGAAAAACTTTTGGCACATAAATTTTATAATATGAATATGTTTTTAAGATATTAGATGCAATCAAACTTATTATTCTAATATGTACTTTTCAAACACATACTAAAATATAATTGATGAGAAATTATGCTTTTAAAGTGGGAGACAATTTAGCTTGTTTCAAATTCATAATAAACATTTGCATTGTCTTACTAAAAGTTGGGTGGAGTCGTAGTTATCCTATATATTTTATTAATGCTCATCATTAATTTTGAATTTCAAAATCAACCAACAACAACGCTTAACATTTTATAATCTTTTAGAAATTGACTAACGTACATTGATATACTATTGTATCTATTTATTTAAAGTTTTTTAAAAATTATTTTAAATTTTAAGTTAATATTTTAAATACTATTTATTATATATTTAAAATTTTTTTGATATATTTTAAATTTTTTATTACGTATTTTAAATATTATTTGTTATTTATTTTATATATTTTAATATTTTATTTTTTATTTTAAATTTTAAAAACATCATTTTAAATTTTATAACTAAAAAATTTTTGAAATGCAATGATATATAAAAATAGTATAACTATTTCCAATCTTTTAACATGTATCTAAAAAAATTGTTAATCAAGATTAATATGATTTTACTGTATAATTATTGACCCAATTTTTATTTAAATGAAGCATATGGATAATGGGTTGTGATATTCAATTGCAGCAAGCATCCAATTAAGGATTATGACATTTAAGTAACTTAGCAAGTACCCATTAACAATAATCATACAATGAACAAACACCAATTATTGGTAACTTGTCATGTTCATTTTGACTAGTAATAGTTTTAATTTTGTGATCAAATTGGAGCATGCTCCCCTTGTGGTTGAATTCAATCGAATTCTTCCTCCTACCAAACACTTTCGTACTTGGCCAATGGGGAAAATCTCTTTGTTATGGTGCAGTCAGTTCATGATGAATGTGGGGTGAATTAAGAAATTTAATGGATTTGATTGGACAGTGATTTAAGATCATGTCAATGCACGTGCGTTTAGCAGACTCTTCTTAAGTCTTCGCTCATCAGCTGTTATCTGATTTCACTTCTGACTCTGTAACAGAGATTCGATCGAACTTCTTGAGTGTCTAATTGTTTCAGACATAATATTTTATCCTTTGTCAAGGACAAAATTGTCATTTCACAGGTTCAGTATGATCTATCCACGAAATAAATTTTGAGCTGAGAATGTTTCTGAGCTGAGATTATGCATAAAGGGGGGGAGCATTGACTAGTTATGCTGCAAAATGACTCAACTTTCACTTATGCCTCTTGCTCTCTCTTCAATAAGTGCTGCTAGTGGAAATGCTTCTTCAATTTTAAAGCACAGCTCAAAAGGCAATTGCTGGTTCTCTCCTCCCCAATATTGTCATAAATACCATGACTAGTTATGTTATTTTATATTTATTTATTAAAAAAAATTTAAATAAATTTTATTTTTAATTAATATAATAAAAAAATTTATAAAATTTAATTTTTATTTTTATTATTTATAATCAACGAATGAATCTCTTTTTTTTTTGTTAATTAGATAATATTATCGTATCATTTAACATGATAAAATTATTTTATCTAATATTTTTTTTATTTATTTAATTATTAGGGTTCCATGTGATTTTTTCTTATTTATTTAGTCACTAGAGTTCCATGTTTATCTCTTCAATTAATTATTACTTTTTTTCAGAAATTTTTCGGTACCAAAAGTGTGATTTTTCCCAAGTTCATTCATTATTTCTAATAGATCCCCTTTAAGATATTTGAACATTCGGGTGAATAAATATTCAAATTGTTTAGTATGAATAATAAAATCAAATATGTGTTTAGAGATTTAGATATTACATATTTTTTATATAAAAAATTTAAAATATAAATATAAAATATAAAATAATTAATATAAAAATTTTATAATTAAAATATACGCGTAAAATTTATAAATAAAAGACATAAAAATAAACCAGGAGTATAGAGAACAAAACTAGTATTATCAAGAAAAGTATCTTCTAAAGCTAATGCTCAGGATTACCAAAAACTCATGCAAACTGCAAACATCATTAGCAACAAGCCAAGAAATTGCAATGCAAATGAAAACAATTGATTACCAAAAGACGTGGAATGAAAATCATAAGGCAATATGAGTGGAGGAAATGGAAGATGGGGTTTGCTTTTGTAACGATGATGATGATGAGTTATCAAGAAGCAAAGCAAAGCAGAGCATTGAAGTCCAAAAGAACTATCATCACTCTGTGGCCAATTTGCCCACAAAAACCAGCAATACTATTTTTAGAACATCAATTACAACCCCACCTCGCGTGCACTCAAAGAGTACTACACAAGAAAAACCAACATAAAAAAAAAAAAAAAAAAAAACCTTTATTTTTATAAAGATAATTCATTTCTATTTTGCATTCTATTATCAAAATTTTTAACTTTTTAAAAAAAAAATTAATTGTGTACTAATTTATGTATCATTTTGTTATCCATTTAGAATTTTTATTTTTTAACTTAAACTTTTAAATCAAATGATAAATTTTATTAGTATCAAAAGAGACTTAATCTAACTATTTAGTGTTCTAACATCACGAATATCACAAAAAATAATAATTATTTAAGTTTATGTTACAAAATTTATTATATATCATTGTTAAAAATTATAATAAAGAAAGTAAAATTATATAGGTTATACAATAAATTCCACCATAAAGTAATTTTGTCCTTGATGTAACTGAAAAAAATGGAATGAAATGAAATTTGTTGGTGATTTGTTTTGATCGAATTTGGAATTATGAACTGAAAATTGTAGTAATCAGTGAGACAGTAACACACTAAAAGTTGAACCAACTACCCTATATGACAAATTAAATAATTATTTTTAAATTTATTTTTGCCAATAATAATAATAATAACAACGAAGACAACTCATTCATATTCATTAATACCTATCCAAATGAATAAAAACACAGGAAAAAACAAAATAAATAAAGAGACAAATTAAATTAATGGGATTGTGGATAAAGCCAAAGCCAAAGCCAAGCTTGAAGAGGAAGAAGAAGAAGAAGGAGAGAGTTAAAGTTATGGAATATGAATACAAGAGGAATTAATGGAGGATTAGAGGGACAGTTTCGTGGGTGTGTTGTGAAAACCATATGAGGCCACTGCCCTTATTGTCAAGGCCAAATTAAAGGGACCCCTCCTTCACCCAATAAACAATATTTTACTTTATGTACTAATTGATATGGACACTCCCATCATATTTACTAAGAGACTCATTCTTGTCCTTTTTCTGCTAGTTAGACTAATAACACAAGATTAATCATATAAATAAGTGTAACAATTTTTTTTTAAAAAAATTTAAATAATTAGCTTTGGAACAATGATGCAAGAAGATGAGGATAAATCCAAATTCATCAACCCTTCATTAATCATTGAGAGTCTTGAAGCCACAAAAATTTATAATAGGGCTAAATTTGACTTTCAAAATGGATAATGGGTTGCCCTATTTCAAAAGATGTGCCCCGAATTATAGTGTTACAGACTTTGAAAAGTGTGTCAACACTCACCAACCGATCTCTCTCTCTCTTTCTCTATTTATTCCATACTGGAGTTACACTTACTTCACATCAGACCTTTTCTTTCTTTCTTGTTCTTGTGAAGGTCATGGGTCAAAGACAGATCTTTGTTTCCATGGTCTCTGTGATTCTTGTACTGAGTCTTTCTTGTCCTAGCTGCTGTCATGGAGCAGCAGTGAGTACTGATAAGGAAGAAGAAGCTGACAGAATTACTGCACTTCCAGGGCAACCAAAGGTTTCCTTTCAACAATTCTCTGGTTATGTGACTGTTAACCATGTTGTTGGCAGAGCTCTCTTTTACTGGCTCACTGAAGCTGTACAAAACCCTCTCTCTAAACCTCTTGTTGTTTGGCTTAATGGAGGTAATTAGAACACTTAAATTACCCTTCTCATTTCTCCCCCACTTGTTGCACGTATCTATATCTATGCTTTTAGAACATATGCTGTTACTGTTATATTGCTTCCAATGATAGCTGTACATGCTGCTTTACATGTTTTTCAGAGCACAAAGATTTCATCAATGTCATTCTTTCCCTTTTTCATTTGCCCCACTTTCGTTGCAGTACCCACCATTTGTTCCACTTGATGCACTGAAAGACCTTCGTATTTAACCGATTTCTTTGTTGCCGACATGGTTTTCTGAATGATGAAAACATCGCAGATGATTCCTTTTTCTCTTTTATTTATGATCTTTTGAGGTAGAGAATTGATGGAGTAAACAAAATCTTTTTGGAACCTTTTGTCTTTGATTCTATATTAGTTTTTTTTTCCTTTACTTTGTAGGGTAAACCAACTTTGGAAGCTTCTGTGCAAGCAGTAATCTTTAATGACAGAAGAAAAAAGATTTTTACCCATAAACTACTCCCATTCATATAAGCTGACAAAATTAAGAGTGCCAACATTACTGTGCTGTGCTGTGCTGTGTGATCTCTTACTGTGGCCTACGAATATTATATTCGGGCTAATGCTAGAAATTAAAATGATGAAGACCTGACTACCAGTAAGAGTAGCAGAGAGATTCATCATGATCACTTGTGTGAAAATTGAAGATCAATCACACAAAATTACAAAGACTATCTTTCTCTTTCTCTTTCTCTTTCTCTTTCTGGTTGCTCTCGCACTTGGCTCGAACGCACTGAGTTCTCTGTGCGTGTGCGTGCACTGTGTGCATGGAGTGTTTCAGAAAATTAATGCATGGTAGCAACCACAAACAGACAACATTTAATGTCATAGCCATTGCTGTGTGTTTATTCAGTCAGCCAAAGCTTGTGTTTGTTGCACCATCAATGCACAGCTCACAGCTACACTAACACTAGCTGCTTAATGTATTTTAGGCTTAGCTCGATTCTGCGTCCTAATTCCATTTGTTTGCTAATTGCTTTTCACTTGCACAACTTTCTCTTTTCTTCTGGCAATGTTGAGGCATATGGGTACATATGATTTCAGCCGTATGATGCCATTTTTTTTTTTGGGTTCGAGAAATGTCTCCATAGGATCCATTTCATTTGACATGTTTTAAAATTGTGACAAACAGGTCCTGGTTGCTCTTCTGTGGCATATGGTGCCTCTGAAGAAATAGGCCCATTTAGAATAAACAGGACTGCCTCAGGATTGTACCGCAACAAATTCTCATGGAACACTGTGGCCAACCTTCTGTTCTTAGAAACGCCGGCCGGTGTTGGCTTCTCTTACAGCAACCGGTCGTCGGATTTACTTGACACAGGCGATCGTCGCACTGGTAGGACCCACATTTTTCGTTTTTGTATTATATGGTTGATGTATTATTTGAAAGAATATGATGACATGGGTGGGCTACACGAAGACTATTTAGCAGCACTAAATTATATGATGATGCACGCTGTATTTTTTTCAACAGAAACCTTTGACCGATCGTAAATTAAGCAAGTTAACCAGGACTTTAAGCTTAAGATTACTTCACTTTAGGACAAAACAAGATTTTAAACATGTATAAATTACATGTTTGTTGCATATTTATACGTGTCTTTGGTCCACCATGGAAACCAGAATAATTATGTAATGGTCAAAGTTCAAACAGAATGCATTTTTTATGTTATCTAGATATTTTGAATATGTAATATAATCCTGTGATTATGATTCAGCCAAGGACTCACTGGAATTCATTATCCGATGGATGGATCGTTTCCCACGATACAAAAACCGGGAAGTCTACCTCACCGGAGAGAGTTATGCCGGTCACTATGTTCCTCAGCTGGCTAGAGAAATTATGATCTACAATACAAAGTCTAAACAACCCATTAATCTCAAAGGAATTATGGTAATAATTAATCAACACTATTTGCATATTGCATGGCAATTACTTTTTCAGAATTTGACGGGAAAAAAATAAAATGAATTGCAGGTTGGGAATGCAGTGACAGATAACTTCTATGATAACCTTGGAACTGTAACATATTGGTGGAGTCATGCAATGATCTCTGATAAAACATATCGGCAACTGATAAACACTTGTGATTTTCGAAGGCTGAGGAATTCAGACGACTGTGAATCGTTGTACACTTATGCCATGAATCAAGAATTTGGAAACATTGATCAGTACAACATATATGCACCACCATGCAACAATTCAGATGGCAGCACTGCTGCTTCAACTCGTCACAATATGCGATTGCCTCATCAACCTCACAGGGTAACAATATTTCACCAGATGATAACATAACACAACATAATGCAGGATTTTATCTGTACTTAAAATTAATTTTTGGGTCTATTTGTGTATCCAGATTTTCAGGCAGATGTCAGGATATGATCCTTGCACAGAGAAATATGCTGAGATTTACTACAATAGACCTGATGTTCAGAAAGCACTCCATGCCAACAAAACCAAAATTCCTTATAAGTGGACTGCTTGCAGGTAATCTGTTTAAATAACATAGTTGTTCACAAATATATAATATGCTTGTGCTGGTGGTTGAATTTTGTTTCATCTTGATACAGTGAAGTTCTAAATCGAAACTGGAACGACACCGATGTATCAGTGCTTCCAATTTACAGAGAAATGATTGCCGGTGGTTTGAGAGTTTGGGTTTTCAGGTTAGAAATCTTGTACCAACTATCAGAAATTCATCACTTCTTTGCCTATATCTATACTCATAAATTCATGCGTAATCCTTTTGTTTCTTTGAAAATTGCAGTGGGGATGTGGATTCAGTGGTGCCAGTTACAGCAACAAGATACGCCCTTTCACAACTGAAATTAACAGCGAAAATTCCCTGGTATCCATGGTATGTTAAGAAGCAGGTCAGTAATTGAATTGAATCCTTTCTCTTTGTTTATATTGAAAACATTTGTTAGGAATCAATTTAAGATTTAAAAACTGTGAATTAGCCATGAGTCCATCCCCTTTGGTTTGAATAAGCATGTCAAAGAATGCGTGCTCTCTATGACCAGCTCTTGTCTGCATCAGAATTGTTTCCATTTTTATATAGTTTGATAATAAAAAAACTTCGAATGTTGACGTTGCTATCAACACCTAACAACAAATAATTAAGTCGTTAGATTAGATTAGAACCATCTATTGATGGTCAATACATAACCACTAATCCATGCTTTTGGTCAGCATAAAACACCCCACATGTACATACATATTTATATTGGATAATAACAAATGAATCCCCAATCTTTGCATTTTTATGAAATGAAGATATTATTTATTAAACAAATTCTTAATTCTTATTGCAATAATTGTGACCCTAAAAAGTCAATATCACAGGGGTGATATGATCATTTCAATAGGAGATCAGGACCTATTTGATAAAAATAGATAAACTATTGTTATTATTTGTACAGGTGTAAAAACTAATGGACCTAAATGTTAATACAATAGTTTAATCATACAGGTTTGTATTTATTTATTTTGGGTGTTAATGTTAAGGTTGGAGGATGGACAGAAGTATATGAAGGCCTAACGTTTGCAACAGTGAGAGGGGCAGGACATGAAGTTCCACTATTCAAGCCAAGAGCAGCACTTCAGCTAGTCAAATCATTCTTAGAAGGGAAACCACTTCCGAAATCTTCGTGAAATTGACAAAAATCTTCTCTTTTATTTGGAAAAAAAAGCCAAAAAGAGAGGGAAATACCAACTTTGGGTATTGATTATTACTGTATGCTCTAGAAAAAAGAACTTTGTTATATTTCTCATCATTGGTAGAGAGAGGAAAGAAAGAAGAAGAAGAAAGAGTTTGATTGTGTAACAGGAAATGAAAATGGACTTGAATTAATCAAGGTTCATTTTGCTACTAATTTTCCATTTCTTTCCATGAAAAGTTGGTGGGATAAATAATCCAGAAGGAAAATTACAGGCTTTTAGTTGACTTTTGTCTTCATTCCAACCTAAGACAATCTACAGCTGTCCTGCTAAAATATTACAACGACCCTCTGCAAAGTTGCAAGGGAGATGGTATCATATTGGACCATATTGCAACAAACCCAATTGGAAACTCATTGAAATGGTCTCATGAAATTGTTTATGAAGCATGAAGATTTAATCAAATGGGTCCAATATTCTTCTTATCAAATGGTCTCCTGAAAATTGTAAATCACTTTCTTTTACAGTTTGGTATTAAAATGGTAAGGAAAAGAAAGAGGAAGAATGGGAACGTCTCGAAACTCCAATCTTGAATCTCGGTTTGAAGACCGGAAATCCTTTGATTTTGAGTCACTGGACAAAGTCTTATGTCTGAAATGATGTATCTTATTCTCCTTTACAATTAAAAATAACAGAAATGTTAACAACGACACAACAAGTGGTACTTTTTCAAGTAATAATTTTATATTAATATTAAAAATTAACTTTTAATACATGCACCAGCTACAAACTTCACGGTCAAACCAACCATAAATGTTGCATTAAATTACAAACCTATAAAATTTACTGCTTCCTGTTTATTAAATACAATGATTGTGACTGTTAACTAAGTTACACAGCACTTAATGCAGTTGTGTTGTGTGTCCAGTCATGTTCAAAGAGAGCAAAAGTCGTCATTCTTCTTGTGAAGCCCCGCGTAGACTAAAAATAGTCAAGGCAGGAGGCCTGCAAAAGCAATATAGACGGAGACTGGACTAGGAAAGTTAGCACAGAAGAGGAGAGAGAGAGAGAGGCAGCAACGCCATAGATGTTTTAACACGGAAGGCAGGAAGCTACAATTATCTTCAAAGTTCCCAAAATACAGGTCAGTTTTCTTCGTATTGTCCGTACATGATATATATATATATATATATATTTTCTCTTGACTTTATAGTATCTTAAGCTTGTGATTTTTTTTGATGTTTGATCATCAAGCTTTGGTTTTTGATTACTTCCTTCTTGTGCTTAATAACTTCTAAAATTTTGGAAACCCATTTGTGTTTTATGGACTTTGTCTATGTCAAGTTAGTTATTGGTGGTGTTGTGATTCATGATTTATTTCAACTTTATGGATCTGTTTCTTTTAGTAATGCCTGCTAAAGATTAAAACTTGAGTTTGGCTTTTGTTGCTTTTGTCTTGTTGTTCATGCCAGATCAAAGTTAAGTTCTTCGATTGCTTTTGTTTGACCTTGTGCGTCTGCAGTTAATCTTGCTTCAATCGTTGATTTATATAACAAATTCTTTGGTCCTTTTAGCAAGTAGTCAAAGGTTTCTTTCTGGGTATTTGCCAATTTTCACTAGTGATCATTTCATAGATGTAAGTCATGATTTTGGTTTTTGCCGAAATACTCTTTGATATTTTAACCAAAAGAGTGGCATTGATTTTTCCTACTTGTTGAAATTGAAGGTTTGAGGGCGCGTTTACGTGTTGAAGCAGTGCTGTGATTGTGGGTAGTCCTTGTTTCTTGCAAGCAATGGGAGATCCTGATGCAGTTATTCCGGAAATGGAAGGGGAAGAAAACTTGATTGCTGCAGCAAAACACCTTGTGTGGGCAATAAGGTTGAATAAAAACCTTACGAGTAATTTGAAGAACGTACTGGCAGATCTCGGTTCCCAATTGTCAACCATGGCCACGATCAACGATGACAAGTCTGAGGAAATAAGTGAGATTGAAGAGCAGCTTCATATTGTTCAGGAGAAGATCATGACTAGGGAGGCAGATCAGTCTATGATTTGGGAATCGAGCCCAGATGAAGCTTCTGAGTTTCTTAATGCTGTGGATGAATCCCGGAAATTGATTGAACGATTAGATAATTTGTGTTTGAACAAAACTGGACCTGAGAAAGAGCTACTGCAAAAAGCTCATGATGTTCTTCAAGTGGCCATGGCTAGACTTGAGGAAGAATTCAGGCACATGCTTATTAAGAACATGCAACCCTTTGAACCAGAACACATGTCTTTCCGTTCAAGTGAAGAGGATATTATGGATGAGAACTCATTTGTTTCTTATGGGGATGACTCCCTTGATGAATCTTTTCAGAGAGATAGTGTCAGCAGAACCTCAGAAGAAATCATTGATTTGGTTCATCCAGATGTGATTCCTGATCTCAGATGCATTGCAAATTTGATGTTCCTGTCTAATTATGATCATGAATGCTGCCAGGCCTATGTCATGGCCCGAAAGGACGCCTTGGATGAATGTCTCGTCATTCTGGAAATGGAGAAACTGAGTATAGAGGATGTACTTAAGATGGAATGGGGTAATTTGAATTCTAAGATCAAGAGATGGGTTTGGGCAACAAAGGTGTTTGTGCGGATCTATCTTGCTAGTGAAAAGTTGCTCAGTGAGCAGATCTTTGGAGAGTTTGAACCAGTTAATGTAGCATGTTTTGTCGAGGCATCAAAGGCTTCAATGTTGCAGCTGCTGAATTTTGGTGAAGCTGTATCTATTGGGCCTCACAAGCCAGAGAAGCTGTTCTGCATTCTTGACATGTATGAGGTGCTAGTGGATCTTCTTCCAGATGTAGATGCTTTATTTGCTGACAATGTTGGCTCTTCTGTTAGAATCGAGTATCATGAGGTTCTCAGGAGATTGGGTGAATCTGTGAGAGAGACATTTATGGAATTTGAGAATGCCATTGCATCTTACACAACAAGCAATCCTTTTGCTGGGGGAGGAATTCTTCCTCTGACCAAGTACGTGATGAACTACCTTCGAACGCTAACTGACTATAGCGAGACTCTTAATTTGCTTTTGAAAAACCAAGACAAAGATGATCCGTGTTCATTGTCAGCTAACATGAATCCAGAAATGAAAGAGGGAAACTTAAGTGGAAGTTCATCATGCAATTTTTCACCTATGGCTCTCCACTACCAATCAATTGCCTCAATTCTAGAATCCAAACTTGAGGATAAATCAAAGTTGTACAAAGAAGTTTCGTTGCAGCACTTATTTTTGATGAACAACATACATTACATGGCTCAAAAGGTTAAGAGTTCAGAACTTCGGGTTATTTTTGGAGATAACTGGATCCGAAAGCACAACGGGAAATTCCAACAGCATGCAATTTGCTATGAGAGAGCTACTTGGAGTTCAATCCTTGCTTTATTGAAGGATGATGGGAATTCCAATTGGAGTTGTGTCTCAAAAAATCAACTCAAAGAGAGGTTTAGGAGGTTTTATCTCACATTTGAGGAGGTCTACAAAACCCAATCAGCATGGCTCATCCCAAATCTTCAGCTTCGAGAAGACTTACGAATTTCAACATCCCTGAAAGTGATCCAAGCTTACCGCACTTTTGAAAGCAAACATAAGAATCACATAAGCGACAAGCACATTAAATACAGTGCTGATGATCTGCAGAATTACCTTTTGGATCTCTTTGAGGGATCCTCAAAATCATTGCATAATCCTGGCAGGAGGTGATAGCAGAACAATGAGAATTTGTTGCATTATTTATTTATTTATTTATCCTACATTTTCCTTTTACAGTGGCAAGGCCTTCGATGTATCCCTCTGCTAATATAACCTTACTTTGATTGATAAACAGGAGGTTCTTTCCAAATTCTTCCCCTGCTTTTGTAAATCTCATTTTTCTTAGTTCCAACATCTGTAATCTAATACGAAATGGAGAAAATTTTCACATTTTGTGCTAATGTTAATTGAATTGAGCTAGAATTTAGACCTGTATGAGTCTTATTTCTGGGTTTGGTTGCATTTTATGCCTGCTATTTGCTAGGGATACAAATTCATGGAACAAAATGCAAAGTAGTTTGGAAGACAAAATGGTTTGAAGTGCAACATCCAACTTATCCAGTTACTCAGGCATGCAATAATGTGTGATGTTGTTAAAATTGGGCGGTTATTAGACCCGCCATACTTGCTGCTGCCGCATTAGTCAGACAACATACAAGAAGAGTCTTCAGTTAAAACAAAGGCTCAGCAAAAACATGGGGTTGAATGTAACCGAGTAAAATAGCACTGATGAGATTTATAGCTTTGTGGGATGTGGGAGTAGAATGTGTTACAATCTCATTTGAAATGAAAAAAGAACCTGTTTTATACTTACAAAAGGTGGGTAGACATCAATCAGTAAGTTAGCCATTTAGACTATCACAATTGCAATTTGAAGGCTAGACGGGACTTGAATGATTAATGAGGACAAGTTGGCTGGCATATGGTCAAAAATGGTGTATTCTGTTAACCCATCACATCACTTTCAGGTTTGCAGATGCCATCGGCTATGCCTCTGTCTACCATTATAACAATTTGCCAAAGAAAGTGACTTCACTCTTGGCAACTTTCATTTCTGTAGGTCCAGAGAAAAGGTATCTCATGGGGGATATGTCATCAATGGTGGTGAAGGTATTTGGTAAAGACATTGAATATGTGGCTAACTTTTTTGTCAAATATATGACATATTCATCCAAACAAAATAATGGGTTACGTGATCTGGTTGAGGTCCAAAGAAATCTTGTAAGCCAAGGATGTAGAAAAGTCGCATTGACTTGTTTTGCTTCTTTTGGCCTCTATTCAAACGTGCTGACTGATTATTATTAAGGTACATTTGGTAGGTTGTACAGGCAATGTACCTGTCTCTTTACTGCCACAAGAATGGCCCGTGAATTGAATTGCTGAATTTTCATCATCAAGGACAGCTGAAATTGTCAACCATTCATTTGCCGACCATAAAATGAAATTGACATTGGTCAAGTGACCAACCCCATTGAGTCTTTGCTTTGTAGAACCTACAAAGGTTGACCTTTATAGTCCTGATGTTAATTTATTATGGCTTCAATCAATTGAAGTTGTGATTATTGTGGGTTATTACTGCATTGACATCAAAATCTTGTGAATGTTTAAATCGAAAATCACTGATTATTAAATATAAGAATCAAATTTGGAACAGAATGATAAATTTTTGCCTTTCAGGGTTATATTATACATTTTGCTTCAGCCATTTTTGGCAACCAGAGTTTAACTACCAAGTTTTCTGCCAAAATTTGATTCACATACAACATAAGATCGCAAAACATCTACTCCTAAAAGAGAAACAAAAGAAAACTACTAATGTACACCTACACTCTGAAATTATTTTCTAGAAGGTATGCACATCAACTTTCCAAATGTGTACATCAGCACAAAAACTTGAATTGCCCCTCATCATAGATCTGAGGCAGCCAAGGCCCATCAGCAGGGCATCCAAAATTGTAAATCCTGTTAAACATACAAACCAATGGCCCTAACAGAGAGGAACAATATCGGCCCTGTTAGCTTCTTAGAAGGTCAGAAAAAATAACTGGAATATTAAGCAGTGAAAGTCAGCAACAGATACGGTCACAAGTTAAACAAAAGTAAAGAGCAGAAAATAGCATTTTGTTGAAGCTACTCAGATCTGTGGTAGTTCTCTTTTTCATTTTTCTTTTTTAACTTTTTCAATTCTTATGCTGATAATAAAGTACAAAATCAGACATGCCAGCCAACACAAAGTCGACATAAATCAGAGTATGCATGAAACAGATTTCACAAACAATTCATAATTCTTAAGTCCACACACATACCACAAACTTAAATCTTACTCAACTAATAGAGGCAAGGTTGCAGTATAATAAACCTTTTTTCTGTCCACCTCGTTCTCCCTCCCCTCCATTGCTCACAACCACCAGTAATTGATACATGACATTATTTCCTTTCAATTACACCGTCTTCCACTACCCCATCCTCTGACTCAACTTGATAATGAACCAACCAAGCCAAGTTCACTCAGATTATGGAGACTAAACATGAATGCAACTAAAGTTAAACTCAGCAAAACTTACCAGGAAGGACCGGAATGTATAAAAATGATATCCAAATATATAGTGACTTTATAATCCAAAATCCTTCCCCAAGTTTGCTATCAGTCATCCTGTCAACATTCCAATTCTCTCAGACCCTCGTATATATCATCCAAGTCAATCCAAGATCTACATTCATATTAACCAAAACAAACCGATCCCCTTTTTTTTATTCATAAGCATAGGTAAGCATACCCTTCCCAGCCAAGCCCTGATATCATGACAAAGAAAACAGTAAAGGGAAAAGGGAAACTAGATCCATTTTGTTAACATTCAAAGTTCTACTATTTGATCCCAGACCTTCTGCATTAACTGCACTGCCACTGGAAGTAGAGGCCTTCACTAATAGAAACACTACCAGTTGCCACTAATGTGGCACCACAAGAAACTAGTGCATCAAGAAATCCCTTTCACCATCACATGAGAATCTGAATGAGTAACAGCTTCCAAGAAGGAAACAATGTTCATCTGACGATCTAGTTCAGTTTTGTTTCCAGAAACCAAGCACTACAAAGCATATATCACCCTTAAATTTATGAATCTAACAGCTTTGATACATGTAACTATATGCCAAAGGCTATACCTCTTAGCTTTATCCGAAAACAAGATAGGAGGAAAAAATGCATTGATACCTGGTTGTGTTTTGTAGGACCCTTTAAACCAACTAATAACCAAATAGATTGTAAATGGTAGCTGCACAATCAACTGCCTAAATCTGTTCTGCTGTCTCTTTTAACTGCACAGGTATTTCATAATTTTCAAAAAAAAAGAAGAAAAATCTTCCAAAAACAAGAGGGGTGAGGCAAGGACCCCAAAAATAACACAATTGTTTATCTTCTTGGGAGCAAAAAATTCAAAGCCATCCTCAACGTAAAGTAATGAAACTTCACAACCTATTTACACATTGAGTATCCATCTCCTTGCACATAAATGCACAAGCCAAGCTTTAGCTAAAAGGGCATCATTAGGCATCAACTTGTCATGCAAACATACAGTGTAGCCAATCTTTTTCTCTTTTGACATTTTAAGCTACAGATGTTATAAGTGATGCCTTCAGTGAATTGTTAAAAGGTCGTCTCAAACGCACAAATGGCCTAGTATTAACTCATCTTGGATCTTAGGCTAAAAAGAAAATAGGAAAGTATAAGAAAAATCATTTTGCAAGCCAAAGAAGAATTGTGAAATAAACTTTAGCCACAAATTCAAAGTTTACAAATATATGACAAACCAAGGGAATTTGTGAATACTCATCAACAAAAGAGAAAAAAACTAATAAATTGGCAAAAAAAATTACATTATTTAGACACAAATTGATCGTTAAAGAGCAACAGCATTTACCAAAATAGAGGTGACCAACTGCTATAATTAGAATATGGAAAGGGCACGCCATCAAAGAGGCACAAAATATCATTCCTTTCATGCAAATATGCACATGAACAAACAATATGGGTCTGCAAGTGCCCTGATAAGAATTTAGAATAATTCTTTCCAGACATTGAGGTACACCATGCAGTAGATAGGACACTAACAACAAATGAAGCACCCAGATATACAATAATTTAAAGTACTGACCACACCCAGACAACCTTTAGCTCAAACTAAGAAAACTCAAATATTTCCAAATGTCTCAGAATGTAGACACCCACTTATAAAACCAATAATACGCCATGTATCAAAAGCTAATATAAAGAAATGTTTCCTGAGTTGTTTTTCAATAGATCAACTAACTTATACAACTCAAAAAAGAAATAAAAAATCTAATTGACACTTAACTTCATTGTAGCCAATCAATTTTCTTTGTACAACCAAACATGCACAAACACATCACTAAGAGTATAATTTTAAACCAGATATTTGGGAAGCAAATAAGAAGCATATGAAAGATGCTAATAAGTAGAGGACCCTTAAATTAACGTATCTCACTTGATTTAATTTTGACGACGAAGGCCCCTAAAGCACCACAGGCGGGACATTTGCACCGCTAGCCGCTAGTGGATTCTTCAAAAAAGCAGCAGAGACTGCTGGAACCACACCAAGCAGCAGAAATCCAGCAAGGGATCCAATGTTGCTTAGTGGGTAATTAACCAAAGACTGTGCTGGCTGGTCCCACTTGCTCTTTTTCCTGAAAAAAGTATCACATTATTCCACAAAAGAGTTAGTCTATTGTAAAAACTGCTAAACCAGTCAAATCAGCAAAACACACCAATCAGTACTCTGTGTTCCAAATTTCAATTTCAACTAATATACAAACACACTCAAAATCATCTAAATAAGGTAAGCTTGAAATTCATTATAATGAAATTATCACTGTATTTACTAATATAATTATGAAAATTTCAATTTAAGAGGCAAATGATCCAATTGCAATAACTCAGAATAAGATAGTAATATTAAAACTACAAACATGAACATCAATTACAAAAGCGATGTCCTTCTAGATTTTGTACCTCTGTGAACAAAAGTTTAATTACAGCATCAATGAAAAGGAAAGGAGCATATAAAAGAGTCGCGCAAGAAAATTTTGTACCTTTGCCTTGTTTGCGAAACGTCGGAGGACACGGCGGAAACGTCGGACGAAACCTTAGGATCGGTGTCTTCTGTCATGTTTTTTTTCTTCTTTCGATGCTAAAAGTAGTCCTAAAAAAAAAGAACAAAATTGAGTGTCTGCGATGATCAACTGCTTCAGTTTGAGTGTTCATGTTCGTTTTCCCTTGAGTTTATTCTATTTCTCGACGGTGTTCTTCGGGTGGGTATGACGTCGACTTCTGTGGTGGTTCTGGTAGATTTGATGAGTAGCTGCAACCGTGATACAAACAATTGTTATGCACGGCGTCCGTGTTCAACAGTTCATGGGGAGACATCACTATTGCAAATGAAAAGGCATTTAAAACTCTGTCCAAAGAGTTGGAATATCTCAGATGGCTCGAGCGTATTGCTGTTAACCATAAGGTCGGAGGTACAAGCCCTCCTTCTAGCGATTTCTTTTTTATTCTTACGTCGTCGAGAAATTGAAACACAAACGGAGGCAAGTCAAAACTTTTATCGAACTAAACTCCAATAATTGGAAAGATACTTAATTCATTTGCCCCTCTATCTGAAAATAGAAGAAAGACTTGTAATCTAATGGATCTTTTATTCTAGTATGACAAACTGGGTAGGCCGCTTACACTGTCACCTGCCTTGGTGGAACTGTTGCCCAGATAAAACAGGCATGGCAGTTGTCAGATTTCATGGAAAAATAAACACGAATCCTGCTAGTAGTGCCATCGTTCAGCTGTATGCATAGCAGTATATAATGCAGCTGTATCCTATAAATGAACTTTGGAAGCAGTCAAAGTTCTGTCCAATTTTTCAGTCAATTGTTCGGAGCACTAGTTTGTCTATGTTGAAAACTGGATTGGCTTCTTGATAGTTTACAGGAAAGTCAGAAAGTGCTTATCATCTGCAGTGAGCATGATCAGATTGTAAGCAACGAGCTTGAAATTGTAAGATTTTTGCACAAAGTTACAGACCTCGTCTCATTTCCTTCCGCATAATTTCATGTACATGGAGTTTCTGATGTTCATTTAAACAATGCTGTGGAGGCTGCAAACTGACCTACCAAATGCAACTATGCGGAAAATACCAGGCTGCAGTCATCTCCCCCATGTCGACAAGCCTATCCATGCTGCTAAGAGAGGCCATGTTCTGGCTTCCAGTGCCACTGTTGTTACTATTGTCATGGTTGCTAGTATATTACCACTACAGAAATGATGGCAATAGTGATTAGCAGTTTTTTTAGTGATACAACTGATTTTGGTTCTGTTTCTTAAAGTTACACAAAATAATTTATCATCTTAATAGAAAGCAGGGGCTCATTTGATATAAATAAAAAAACTATGTTATTATTTGAGGACATATGAAAAATAGGGACCCAAATGTAACATTATTCTCCAACGGGCAAGAAACGCTTGTCAAGTCAGAGAATCTAAAACGCTGCGTTACGGACTGCAGTTTGTCTTCAATTTCTTGTTCTAATTAGTTACTAAAACCCTAGCTTCCGTCCTCATTCGATAAAACCCTAAAACCCGAGGCCATTCTGCAATTCTGCGAATTAAATTAGTCGCAAAGAAAACTAACGCAATTGAAATGAACATAGAAACACCAGAAGTTCAAAATGAAGACAATTCAAGGCGCGTTCAAGTTCGTTTTGTAACGAAGCTAAAACCTCCGCTGCAAGTTCCCAGCAATTCTCTTACAATCCCTTCTAATCTCACTCGCTTTGGTCTCTCCTCCGTCGTAAACAACTTGCTACAAGCAGGTGCATTTCTTATTCAATAAATATTCAATTTTATTTGTGTTGCTTGCTTTGATAAAGCAAGCAAATCTATTTTTATTTTTCTTTGGGTTTTTAATTGTTTTATTTCTCGGTTTTATTTTGTTAAGTGAATCCTGAGTGGAAATTTGAGCCGTTTGATTTTCTGATCAATGGCGAGCTGGTTCGGATGTCGCTTGAGCAGTTTCTTCTGGCCAAGGGCATTTCTGCGGTACTGCATTTATTTTCTTTTATTTTTATAGGTTACTTTGAATTGTTAGATATGGTATTTCTGTCAGCTGAAGGTGCGTTTTAGAGTAGATTTTGATAAGAACCGAAAGTCGTTTTTCATTGTTTGGCTTAAATTTGCACTAAACAATACTATTGAGTGCTTTTTGAAGTAGTTGATAGGTGATTTGTAGAAAACACTTTTGGGGCAACGAGCACTTGAATTGCTTTTTTCAAAAGATACTTTTTAAGTGTTTTCACAGACAACAGTTTTGCTCAGGAGCAATTGCCGCAAAAGGATTCTACCAAATGCACCTTAGAAACTAATGATGCTTATAAGAATTTGAAGAAACCCAATTTCTTATATGTGTTTGTTTTTATGTTTTCAGTCATTGGTACATATTAACTGGAAACTTTAGCTTATTACAGGAAAGAGTATTGGAAATTGAGTACATAAAGGCTGTGGTACCACAGAAAGAAGAGCAACCTTCTTTGCATGATGATTGGGTCAGTGCAGTTGATGGTTCTCATCCTGGGTACATAAGTGATTTCTGTATACTTGTGAAATTCATTTATTGAATGATTGCTGATGTAACTGTATCTATGGACGATAGAATATTGGCCGAAACTGAATTTTGTTAAGTTGGGCAAGTATGATTTAGTTAACCTCAGTAAATGGGTTATAGATGAGATTTTGCAGGATTTTAGAACAGTAGAATTAAATGAATCACATTTTCATAATAGCACAGATCGGAATCTTCTTGCAAATTTAATGCAAATGATCCTTGAAATTTGTCCATATTCCAGTAAGTTTTATACTTTTAGATCATCCTATAAGGCATAATATCTCGTATGGCCAGATAAGAGCATTGGTTTTGATCCATGTAATTGCTTTGGTAGGAACCCATCTATTGTGGCTCTCAATTTCAGTCTGCATTTTGCTGTTACAGCATTGCAACACAAAGCTACAAGTCCTCTGTTACGTTCTGTTGTCTCCAAGCTAAAAGGCACCCTCTTTCTATTCTGGCCATATGGTTGATTAGCCTGATTGAAAATTTGAATGAAACTCTTGCTCTTTAGAGAATGCTAATCTCCTGTTCTTGAGAATAAGAGCAGTCATGCATTCTGTTGTGTTTGATATGCTAGGATTTGAAAATTAATGATACTAGGTTATCTGTATACTTATTTTTGTGTTTTCTTTGATCCTATGTGGCAAGCAGAATTTTCTTGGGGTTTCTTCAAGTGTGTAATTTGATATCTGAAAGCATTACAAATTTGTGTCATTTGACAGGTTCATCTTGACTGGTTGCTATGATAATTTGGGAAGGTAAATATTTTGGAAGATTTTGCTTAATTTTCTTCCCTCTATCTTGATGTTTCAATATTTTGTAATTCACTCTAAGAAAGTCAAATCATGCTTGTGAAAACATTTGATTTTTGAATTCCAATTCTTTTTAGGGTCTGGAAATCTGCTGGATTGTGCACACATATATTGGAAGGACACAGTGGGGCCGTTTCTTCTGTTAGTATCATTAATTCAGATGGTATGAATAAGTATTATCCTCCTTTAACGTGTTTATTATGTTATAGGATGTCCAATTCCTTACCCTGAAAAAGGATCACAGTAGAGCTTGTATCATCCATACTTACCCCTGGTCATATAGATAAGGTGTTTGGAAATCCTGAAGGACACATTTTTTTATGGCTGTCCGCTTTTGACTGTTTTTCTCATAATTAAGTCAGTGGCTCTACTTCTTTCTTCATAAGGGCAAAGATAGATGGTAATTAATATTCCTAACATCAATCAGGATGCCAAGATCTTGTACCTCACATGAAAGAATATATTAGGCAGATATTGGCCTGTAAATTGATATATCAAACTTATCACAACCATTAAGAAGCTTATAGAGAAGATAAAAAAAGGATGTTTTGCTGCAGGTTTGATCTACTGGTTTAAAGTTAACAGGAAATTGCCAATTTTTTTAAGTTGGTTTTGGTTGTAAGGAGATCAAATTAGCATACCTCTTCATCTCTCTTGGTCTGTGCTTTATTGATAATTCTGTCTACTTCCATGAGCATTTATTGTTCTGCAAATGCAGGTATGAAGCATGTTACTGTTGCCACTGCTTCAAAAGACAAGACTTTGAGACTGTGGAAGGTAATTGGAAGAAACTAGTGATCTGAAGTGGAAATTCTGTTTCCTGACTAATTACTGTATTCCTTTCTTGTAAAAGTTTGATGCAGAGGAGGCTGTTAATCAGCCTAAGAAGATAAGGCCATTCAAAATTTTGCGTGGGCATAAAGCATCTGTACAAAGCATTGCAGCACCGACATCAGGAGACATGGTCCGGCTCTTGCATACAGCCACACAATTGTTTAATTGATATAATTTTCATGTTTTATTGCCATTAAATCATTGTTTTCATCTCTTTTCTTAATGTCTATTTAGGTTTGTTCTGGTTCTTGGGATTGTACTATTAATTTATGGATGGCCAATGAGTCTAATGCAGAAGGTAATCAACTGTCAATTAAGAAAAGGAAAGGGAATAATCAAGTTGATGAGTCTCAGTTGGAGGTATTATGTATTTCCACTTCCTTCGGTTGCATTTGAATTTGCAAATTTTCCAAAGTGTTTTTCCATTCCCTTCCAAGGCTTATGATTGTGGTCCATCTTCAGCAAGGTTCATTGAGAATATAATTCTAGTAGTTGCATAACAGCGATGGTAAATGTATGATTTGTTATTTGTAAATCTCTAAATCTTTTCCTGGTACGATCTGAATTGTTTTAATGAGACTGTACTTATATGCAAGACATGCAATAGAGAAGGAAACAGATGTATTTCAATTAATTTGTCAAACCTAAATTTAGATTTCGTTTTAGGGAAAGTGAAGTGCTCCCTAATGGGTTTTAGGGCGAATGCACTGATCCCGAGAGTTGATATAATAGAAATGTCATTATTAAGAGAAATAGAAGATTTTATGCAAGTTAACCTCTGCATTTAATCCTTTTATTTTTGGCCCTTAATTCAGATTGAGTGTTTCTTTGTTTTAGTCCTTTCATGAGTCTTCTATGCTTTTAATTTGCTGTTTAAAATGTTTCACTCTCTTTGGCAAGTCATATCTGTTAATACCTATGATGTTCCAATTAATGCAGGGTGAAGCTGTGTCTACACTTGTGGGCCATACACAGTGTGTATCATCTGTGGTTTGGCCACAAGAAGAAACAATCTACTCTGCATCATGGGATCACTCTGTCAGGACATGGGATGTTGAGACGGGCAAAGATCTTTCAAACATAGTATGTGAGGATTCCCCTTTGTGTCTCCCATGCATGTATTTGTGTTAATGTTGTAGAAACCCTACTCTTTTTAACAAATGTCCCAAATCATAATTCCTTATGGGTCTTATTTTGACATTGACCCAAAAGATTTCTAGTGGCGTTTTCTCAAATGTACAAGCTGTATGAATTGTTATATTTTGATCATGGGTGTTCCAACCTACATTTGGAAATAACAGTGTTTATTTTTTCTTCAAGGATGTTTCATTGCAAAAAAATTATTATCTCAAACAAAACCCAAACCATATTAGGTAATTTTTTCACAACAGATTTCAAAATGAAAAGATTACTTTGTTTGTGGTCGAATTTTTCAAAACCTTGGTCAAGTTGGTGAATATGTACCTTTATATATATACACTCACACTATATGTGTGTGTATAAAATACTGAATGAATTCATATTAGATACAAACCACATTTAATGGTATTGATACATTTCGGTTCCTACTTTTATTGTCTGCTTAAGATATAGAGTGCAAGTAGTTCATTTTAAAGTTTAAATGCTTAAAGTTTCCTTCTTGCTGATATCTAAAGGATGGAGTCAAAAGTCTCTTCCTTCAAGTTTAAATGATAAATTCTCCTTGATGCACAGTTTTGCGGCAAAGTTCTGAATTGCATTGATGTTGGAGGTGAAGGGTCTGCCCTGATAGCTGCAGGTGGTTCTGACCCCATTCTTAGGATATGGGATCCTCGTAAACCAGGTCCACTCCCCACTCACTCCCATGCATTTGTGCATGTGCATATGCAAATGCACAAAAACATATTTGTGTCTCACTGTTTTTTATTATTTTTGTAGGAACTTCTGCTCCTGTGTTTCAGTTCTCATCTCACAATTCCTGGATCTCGGCTTGCAAGTGGCATGATAAATCTTGGTTTCATTTGATTTCTGCATCCTATGACGGGAAAGTTATGTTGTGGGATCTAAGAACTGCAGTATGTACATTTCTCCTGTGGGGAGTGGCTGCAATACTTTCAATGTATCATTACATTTACATTTTTTACACTGTAAAGCATGAAAAGTTGAAATACTAATGCAAAACTTGAAATTTTTATCATAAATTTTGAAACTTCAAAAGTTGAAATATCTAGTACAAAATTTGAAATATCTAGCACAAAAGTTGAAATGTTTAAAGTAAAAATCGGAAAACAAAAAAAAAAAGTGAATCTAACAAGACAATAAATATATTGTAGTCAATCCCCTCTTGGTGTTCTTAATGATTTTTGTGCAAAGGTCAGCATCACCTTTATGTTGTTTTCTGAAAACTAAAGAATAGTTTTTTGTTAATGTTGTTGCAGTGGCCGCTGTCTGTCATTGATTCTCACAAAGACAAGGTACAATGTTATCTTTTCTTTGTTTCTTTTAGTTATCATGCAAACATTCTGTGAACATGGTGGCCTTTCTTGTGCTTTAGGTACTGTGTGCTGACTGGTGGAGAGGTGACAGTGTGATCAGTGGTGGGGTGGACTCAAAGCTTTGCATATTTTCAGGAATTTCTATGCAGTGAGGTAAAAATAACCCAGACATGGCCTTAAATTTATTATTCAGGTTATTTTAAGTTTCATTTCCTTTTCTTCAGCCTGTGATCTGATACCATCCTCGACTTACTCTTTGCATTTATCTGCCTTCAGTGTTGTAGTTGGGTATCACTCTGTGACCCTAGCATCAATGTGGTCAAGCTTTGATAATCAATTAACTTCCTACAGTTCTTTTATGGGCAAAACAACAGATGGTCATAACATATAACCAAAAAGCTCTTTTTGCCATCTTTTAATCCATAAAGAGTAAAACTATGTTTTGATCAATGGGCGTGTCTGACCAAGTATTTCAAGTTTTATATGTTGAATAGTTTTCAAATTGAGCTATTCCAAGCTATTGACTATTCGGTCATTCTTATGTTCCCTTCTCAAGAAATTCATGTTGACTTCAAGAACCTAAATTTCTTAGTATCAGTTGAAACTACAAAGCCAAAAAGTTTATATGATTTTTCTAATCTGTGCTTTCAATAATTTAGTTTAACCATTTACAACCGTTGCTTCTTCAACCAGTCTATTTCGTCTGCTTCTTCCACCCTGAAAATCCACTTCACCTGCCTTTGTTTACAGCTAAACAGGAGTGTTATGGTTGATCTCCAAGTGAAAGATCAGCAACTTTTGGAGATTGGGGATGACATTGCATGAAGCATCTTTTTTCACTCAAGAGGATTGATGACATGTCCCATCTTTCAGCCCCATTAGTTCCTGCAGCAATGTGTTGCAACAATTTTGTTCAAGGAATTTGAGGTTTCTCAAAAAGCACCAATCTAATGTCTCTAAGTTTATGTTCTCATCTGAAGGATTTCCTGTGTTTGTTTAATCATCAATAATTGTGTCCATACTTGTATGTTTGGCATAGACTACCATATTGAAATAAATTCTTGTACCAATCTTAATTTTTTTGGAGTGATAAATTATCGGATGGTGTACTTATTTTGATACATATAAAGACAACCTCTAAGCTCCGAAACTATCATGTCTCATGCGGTGTTTCCTCGGTGAAAAACTGGCATCTGAAATGGAATCTGCACATATGGAATATGTTGTTGAAAATTTTCTTCCTGTTTGGCATGAGTTGTGACAGAAGCAAATGTCACAAAAGATGATTCTTTTCTTGTTGTAACCGAAAGTGAAAGCAATAAATATATATAAATATGTTGTCTGTTGCATGTGAGAAGTATGCACGGCTCTCACTTTCATCAGGATTTTGGTTTGATGAAGTGGATCAAATGATTGGGATGATGATGCAAGGATTGAAAGAAGCAACTTTCCAGACACTGACAAGTCCTTGCAGAGCTTTCTTGATTCCTAGAAAAGGACCAGAATCAAACTTTTTGCCCTTTTAATGATACTAACGGCCAGCCCCCATCTGCAAAACTTAACTACTACTTTCTTCCTATTGGCTCATCTCCACACTTACAGTTGCAAAAAACCTTGTGCTATTGAGAAGTGCTTTTCAATCAAAATCAATATTTTACAAAAACCACCTGTTACCCAAGCCTTTTTTTTAATTGAAATATAACTTTCAAGTAATGTCAAAATCTATAGGTTGCTAAATTATTAAGTTGATAATTTAACTGAAGAAGGTGTAGTGTGATTTGTTAGAGCAATCTCAAGTAATGTCATATATGTGGTAAGTGGTATTATATTAAATACAATTCATTCAAAGCAAGCAAAGTCAGCCTCTTGTGTTAATCTCTAGTGAGTGATTTGCACCTCTCAAAATTAATTTAGGAAGGAGATTATACATTATTCAAGTGAAACTTTATAACTTTTTAAGTAATTTATACTATAAGTTTTACATACATCTTTTTTTTATTTATAAACTATGTTAGATATCTTTTTATTAATTTATGTGAAACAGGTTAAATTACAATATCTTAAATATAAAATATATTAATTTTTTTAAACTTTTACATTAACAATTAATTATTTTCAATTTTATGATTGTGTTTTAAATTTTTTATATTATTTATTTTAATTTTTATGTTAAAAATATTAAATTTTATGTCAATAAATATAAGACACATGCGATATATTTTAACAAAATTCATAAGAGATGATACAAGAATAATATTGTAGATTATTAGAAATAAAGTTCCCAACCCAACATTATTGTATGATGGCGGCAATTACCCACCTTTTAAAATCCTCATTTAGGTTACATAGAAGTGGCAGGTGTACAAGCCATGACATGTTCCAAGACAAGACATGGGTCATAATTAAATAAGAGATTCAATTCCTTTTTTTTTTTTTTAATTTATTTTATGAAAATTTCTTTCCTTCTTTCTTTCATTCTTTCATGGCAGACTTTTGAAGTCCTAATAGATTCGGTCTTTAAAGCATGTGCTCTATTGCTCTCTAAATCTTCTTTGTCTCTTTCAACACTTAACTTGAGTCAAACCTTTCTCTTTCTCACTCATTCTTTATTCTTTCTCCATTCTTTTACTTCTCTTAACATTATAATATGAAAGCCTCTGAAATCTTGCAGTTTTGTTATCACCTTTCTAGCAATTAATATTCATATACCAATTTGAGATCCTCTACTTTGTGTGGTATATTCACTAAAAGAGAACAAAAAAGGTGTCACACACAAACAAAAAGAGAAATTGAGACTCATCAAACAATCTTTATTTCTTTTTTCTCTTTTCAATTTATAAATCCATCTTTATTTTTTATTTAAAGGCAATTGAAGAGAGTTAGAGAGAATCTACAAACAATATTTAATAAAATTTCTTAAACTTACAATTAAGATTTAAAATATTTTCGAATTTATTTAACACATTTAAATTTGATCATTTTTACGTTCTGATCTTAAAATAAAGAGTTTTAATAATATGACATTAAACCCTCATAAATAAAAATATAATCTAATCGTATGTATTAATCATAAGAGTTATTTATAAATCATGAGATTATAGATGAAACTATTAAATTAACTTTAATTTGTTTTATTATTAAAACAATGGCAAAGGGACTTGGCAAGTAAGCCTGGCCCAAAAGTACAGTACCCTATTGACTTGACTTACTTTTCTCCTACTTTTAATTTCTTAACCTAAAAACAAAAAGAAAATAAATAAATAAATTTAAAGAATTTAAAATATTTTTCTCTATTCTGATTGGCTACAAATAGGCGGCGGGAAAATAAATAAAATAAAATTAAAATAAATATAAAAAAAAAGGGGAGAAAAAACAATTCCACCAAAAAGTGGCTTAATTTTAAAGAGTACCAACCCCCACGAGCATGAAAAAGCGCGTGGAATCCGCATGTCCCCATCATCTTTTTCCGCCGAGCGCTAGATCATGAACATCTCACTAGTACGTCACCCACAAATCTCCACCGTCCAATCCTAAAAATCTAAATCTCTCGGCTATTAATCTACGGCACACTCACACTCGAGAGGCACGTTAGCATTCATCACTCTCCTGACCTGCCTCCGGATCTGAGTCCGAAGCTTAGGCTTGGAAGTGGTACTTTATTTATATATTTATATTTTATTATAAATATATTATTATTAAAACTCGTTGAAAATAAAAATTTCCTTTTATGACACTGTATCGATCCCTTTATCTTCGCTAAGTTGTCTGAAAATCTCATTTCTTTCAGTCTACAGGCAGAGAGAGAGAGAGAGAGAGAGAGAGAATGTTGAATTTAAGTTTTATTTATTTAGTAGTTTTTATTAATTAAACGAAAAAAAGGCTAGAATTGTAATGTTAATTACAGTTTTGGTTTTGTTTTTCTGATCAAAGCCATTAATAAACGACACGTCGTGTGAGTGTTTTCGTGCTAGTTCTTTCTTCTTGCTTTGCTTTCTTGAACAAAGACCCTAGAAAGCTTTCTCCCCAGATCACACTCTCAGCACTGTGTTGCCAGCGTGCTGGCTTTGGAGCTCTGTTTTTTTTCTTGGTAATTTCCAGTTTTTAACTTGCTTTGGCTGTTAATTTGCTTGAAATGAGTGATTCTTGTGTTAATTGCGTGTGCTGTGCTGTTCAATTGGTGGGTCAATTCGTTTGTGAGTTTTGTGAGGTGGGTTTGTGTTCTTTTGTGTGTTAAAAGTCCAGGTCTTGTATGTTTTCAAGTTAAATTGTGGGTGTTTTATTAGGGTTTTTGAGAGAGGACTTGGTTTGGTTCAGTATGGGACTTTTGGCTGTTTATGGCCTGAATTTGTTGTGTTGATGCTTTTGTGTTGAATTTTTTGTTTGTTAATCTTAAGCTCTGAACCTCTAAGCTTGGATGAGTGTTATATTACTTTCTCTATTTCTTTATTTTTTTTCTTCTCTCTCTCCTTTTTTTTTTGGAGTAATTTTTCTTTATATTGCGGTTGGTTTAATTTAGTTTATTTTTGAGTAATTTTAATAGATATTAATTAGAAATTGAATTATTGAACTTGCAAAATTCTCTTTGATGTTTTTATTTGGTTTAGACTTGATAAGTGCAGATGATGGTGTCTTAGTTTATTTGACAAATGCACTACAGTTTATGGCAAGAAATGGAGCCAAAATGAATTTTCACATATGACTTATGGTCAAGCAGCTAGACGCCTATGGCTTGTGTTGTCCTTTTTGTTTGTATGCTTCTGATCTGTAAGTTTATTTTTAGCAATACAAAGGATTCAAGTCATCAATAGAATTTATAGTCTTGTTCATCAGTTTAAAGCATTGTTGTGCAGGACCACATGTCGAGGAACACAGCCATAAAGTCTTATACTGGAGTAAAATTATGTTATTTTCTTCATTCTAAACCTAGACTACATGCCCTTAGTAGAGTTATTGGGAGGTGGTTCAACCTGAAATTATCTTATATATGGATAGATCTGCTTTCAAAGAATACAATTAGCTGAAAAAAATTAGTGGGTGGTTATTTAATGCCTGGTAATGAAGTTGAGGACGGGATCTGCAACTTATTTGAGCTTGATAACTCTGCCCAGGGGCAGCATCTGTCCCATGATGTTGATGGCAATTGGTCTGTGCTAAATGACAGTCAGTGGGTTGGAAAACAAAGAAAGAGTGCCATACCTTTGAATTTGAATCTGCAAAACTACATTGTGCAATTAGGTATCAATGATCTTCGCCTCCTGCAATATTCTTTATTTCTATAGACATTCCTTGTTGTCTTGTGTACATGACTAGGTAGTGCACTGTGTTTGGTGAAGGTTGAATATTCCTCTCTTCCCCTATTGAAATGCAGCAAAGATGTTTTTGTCCTAGAAGCAATATTTAATCATGGTATTTTGAAACATTCTTATTAAGCTTTTGAAATATAATCTATAATTTTTCTGATATTTACAGATTCTCTGAGGGTACATGGTGGCGAGTCTATAAGCGTGCAGTACAAGCCCAATTATGCAAAATTGACACAAAGGTCTGAGAATTACAGATTTCACTCCAGAAACTACCAGTCGAGTGCCAATGGATCCGTGCTTGGCAGCCATGGTTGCCAGACAATGCAGAATCAATCAATGGTTTTAGGTGAATACACAGGTTATGATCAGCATAATTTAACGTTAAGAGGCTTGTCCACCTTAAAATCACAGCAGGAATATGAATCTGGGACTGACAGTCCCACCTTGACAACAAATTCAGAAAGGTCCGAAATTACCGAAGTTTCTACGGATTATAACTTGTTCAGAGGGCAACTTGCGAGGGGTCATCAATTGGGAATTCCACAGCCAGGCTTGATGCAGCAGTCTGGTTATAGTGACATGCAGTTTTTGCAGCAAAATATGATGTTCAAGCAGCTGCAAGAACTTCAAAGGCCACAGCAACTTCAGCAGTTGGGAGATGTGCGGCAACAGAATTCCATAAACCAGCTTTCTGCAATGTCTAAACAGGCTGCAAGTATTCAGTTCTCACCTCTCAATGGAACACCTGTTAATGATGCATCACAAATGTTTATGAACTGGGTACAGTGTGGTGCATCCTCTGCCGGACAAGGAGTTGGTAACAGACTCATGTTTTCACCAGAGGCTGATCAGCCTTTGTGTTCAATGGGCCATGTTCCTCAGCAGCCTGATGTATCTTTATATGGTACTCCTGTTGCTACTGCAAGAGGTAATATGGGTCAATATGCCCAAGTCCAAGGAATACCTCAAGCACAGAAGCCTCTGATGCAGTCATCTGGCCTCGGTAATCCCTTTTTGGGAGATCAGTTCACTGTTTCTCCAGATCAGGGTTCCATGCCCCAAGTTGCTTACATTTCCAGCCAGGGATTTCCTGGGAAGAATATGTTTGGAGAAGTTTCTAATCAGGGTTACAATAGCGGAAATTTATCAAGAAACCCCCAAGAGGAGAATTCACCCCAAACAAATTCATCTGTGAAAGAACTTAGCGGGAGACAACAGCAAACTGGTTGGCCAGCTATGCAGCAAAAAATGACACAACATGGTTCTTGTCAGGGTTTGGTACCCCTAGACCCAGTGGAAGAGAAGATATTGTACAATACGGATGATACCATTTGGGATGTTTCGTTTGGAAGGCGCCCTGACATGGGTGCTGTTGGTTTTGGCAATACATTGGAAAACACAGATTTAGCAAGTTCATTACCGTCAATTCAGAGTGGAAGCTGGAGTGCTCTTATGCAGTCTGCTGTAGCAGAAGCTTCAAGCAGTGATACTGGCCATCAGGAGGAGTGGAGTGGCTTGACTATCCAGAACACAGAGCAGTCGACTGATAATCAGTTTTCAAACTTCATGGAAAGTGATAATCAACAGACAGTTTGGGTTGAAAATAACTTGCACAGTACCTCCTCCTTTGGCTCAGAACCGTTGCAAACAGTTAATGATTCCAGCATGAGCGCTAGCTTTCCTGGCTTTATGCATCCAGGCCTTGAATTTCCAGTTGAACAGAGAGAGGGTTTACACCAGGATGGTTCGCATGAATCCATGGAAAAGTCTCCTAAAGCTACCGGTCAGTGGATTGATTGTAACCCTCAACAGAAGTCATCCATTGAAGGAAGTCAACAGGTCCAATCATTTATGCATCTGAACAATGCATGGGCTAGTCAGATATATGACCGTACAGAAAGTGAGGCACAGAAGCAGAGAACAACTTCACATAGAGAAGATTCACGACTAAACTTACCTGACATACCATACACTGTCATGGGCCTTCAGGCAACCAGTCAAGAAGTCACAGAGAGCAACCAGTCTGAGTACATAGGACATGCTGATATTTCTGTTGGTAACAAGGAAAACAAGAGCATGGGAAAGAACCCACAACAGATAGGTTTTGGTCTTTACAATAAGTCTTATGGGGTGGAACAAGAAGCTTATAAGAAGCAGAAGAACTACTACCAAAGTGAGAATTCTAATGGCAGCTATAACTCCAAAGGGTTGAGTGGTTCTGAGCAAGAATATTCTGGTCAGTTCTTTGGTAATTCTTCCATCAATTCCACAAACTTGGAGCAGGTGAATAATTGTTCTCTATTGTTTTTGAGGATATGCCTGTTGACTGTTTCTTCTCGAGTATTCTTGAATGGTATCTGACTCATCTTCTTTTACAGGGACACTTACCTCATTTCAGGGGAAACTCAAGAATATCAGAGGAGGCACTTTCAAGAGGTGATCTTACATCAGTTGGCATTGACGTTTCAAATGTTGCTGCTCAGGCAAGGTAGTCAATTTATACAAATTAAAATAAATTGGAAACAATGAATGTACACTTAGTAAATCTACGTAAACTCTGATTTTTCGAAAACATCTTTGCTATTCAGTGCATTCATTGCTTAGAAACCCATATAAGCCTTATTATTATTGTTTTCTTGTTAGTCAGCAGAATTGTTAGTGATTTTTTGACGGTTTTTGCTGACAATTGTTCATTTATAATATTAATTTCTATGCTGACTGATTAAACAATTTCATGGAACTATAATTGGCTTTACCTTGACAGCCAAAATATGCTCGAGCTTCTTCACAAGGTTGACCAGTCAAACAATGATGGCAGCATAACACCTTTTGGGTCTGCTGATGGTAATTCATTGGTCAAGGTACCCAAAGTCGAAACAGATAAGTCTGGCTCTCAACTGTATAATCAGTCTTCTACTTCTCAAGGTTTTGGTTTGAGGTTGGGCCCTCCTCCTCAAAAGCTGCCCAATTCAAGCCATTTCCCCTGTCCTCAAGGTTTGCCCCAGACAGCATCTTATCCAAACTCAAGGCATACTATTTCCTCTCAAAGAGCATGCTGGGATGATAAGAATAATGCTTCGGGACAAACAGGGGTCTCCTTATGCTTGAATATGCAAGGGAGCTCTGCCACGGCATATATGCCTGGTCCTACATATATAAGAAATCAGCCTCACATGCAATTAAGGTCTGTTGTGCCCGTAGCATCTCAGTCTTCACAAGCAACGTTGCCAGCCACTGGTAGCAATCCACTCTTTAACCTTGCTGCATCTCAATATACTTCTCAACACATGGGCACTAATCATTTGGGTCAGCAATTTCCAGTTTTGGAGGCTGTTCCCATATCTCAGCCATTGGTTATGTCTGGCATATCTCAGCAGAATGACCTCTCAGCTAGGCCAAATAATGTATGGACAAATGTACCAATTCAAGGACAACCTTCTGTTCCTGAACTTCTCAAGGTTTCTTCGAACTTCACTTCCTCAATGGATCCATCAAATAGTAGTACAATTAATGCCCCAAAAGGAGGATGTGGATCAACTGAATTCAGTTCTGGTTCCCAGCAGCATATAACATCTGAGATGCTTGATGTTTCAAAGACAGCTGGTTCATCACATGGGCCAGAAGCTTCTCCAAAGCATAATTTCAGTGCAAGTGCTCTTCCCTCTGGCTCGTTGACGGCTTCCCCTCACCAGCAGGATCTTGACAGAGTAAAGAATGATGATAACCGTGCCTATGGTGCTACCGGTAGAAATTTGGCTTCTGTTGGCCATTCAATGGAATCACCGCCCAAACACCAACAAAACTATTCCCTTTTGGACCAAGTTCGGGCAATGAGAAATGTGGAGATTGACCCAAGTAAGAGGAGTTCTGGAGTGTTACATGATTCATTTCCATCCAGCGAAACCAAAACTATGAGCTTCTTGACAGAAACAATAGATGATCCACGTGCAAGAGCTTTGCCACAAGCAGCTCTCCGAGATCAACCTTCTAATGAGATGGTAAAGTTGGGTCAAAATAATTATCAGAATGAATGTGGAAGCAGCAATGTAGTATCAAATCTTATGGAACATGGCCAGGTAAATCCACATATGGCACCTGCATGGTTGAAGAATTTTGGAACTTTTAGAAATGGGCAGTTAGTACCAATGTTTGATGCCAGACTTGCCAAAGTTGCCACGGGACAATTGTCTCTTGGGAAACCATCTCAGAATTTGCACATTCATGCCTCTGTGGAACAAGTAGATGTTGCTGATCCTAGTCAAGGTGGAAATCTTATGCCTAGTACAGTTGCAACTTTGGTGGGACCTGAAGGCATCTCAGCTCCTTATGTGTTGCATTCAGACATCAACAATCAAAGTATGACTATTATAAGACCAAAGAAGCGCAAAAATGTTACACCTGAGTTTCTCCCATGGCACAAAGAAATCACAAGAGCCTCCCAGAGACTTCAAAATATGAGGTATATCAAATTTGTTTGAATTATTACCATTTAGTTTCCACTTGTTCTTGTCTTACCATGGTTATCCTTTTATAATTTTCTTGGGCTACCTAATATGGATAAAAATGAATTAAACTGATATAAAACTTCCTAGCTATAACTGTTTCCTCGGTGGTGTTCCCAAAAAAGAAAAAAAATCCTCAGTGACTAACCTCCACAATATGCTTAACTTACATTTTTCATAAATTCTGATTTCGGGAGAAAATGTGAAACCATGTGGACACCTGTTTTTTCATTGGATTTCTTGTTTTCTATCCTCAGTTTCGTGTTCAATCACCGGTTTCTTCTGTTTACTCTACTAATAATTGCATTATATATTTATATATTTTTTTCATGCAGCATGGCAGAACAAGACTGGGCACAAGCCACAAATCGGGTGATTGAGAAGGTGTGCTCCTAGTAAATGTGCCTTACCTACATATTTATTCTTCTTCTACAAATTGTTCTAGGTATTTATGAAAAGGGTTCTAATTTGTCTTTTCGACTGGCAGGTGGAAGACGAGGTTGAGATGACTGAAGATGTGCAGCCAAGGCTTCGATCAAAGAAAAGGCTTATTTTGACAACACAGCTTATGCAGCAATTAATTTGCCCTGCTCCAAAAGCCACTCTCTCAGCCAATGCCACTTCACACCACGATAGTGTGATATACTTTATTTCAAGATTAGCTCTAGGGGATGCATGCGGTGTCAACTGTTGCGCAAGAAATGATTTACTTGTTTCTACAGACAACAATAACATGTGAGTGTCATTCCAGGAGTTGTGTATCCTATGATATTTGAATCATTTCTTGTGGAATGATAATGTATATAGTGTATTATCCCATAATTTCATAATCATAAGAAGATGGATACTATTTTTCATCTGATTTTTATGAATATGAATTTACTTGGGAATATGGCATGGTTTCACTTGAGAATATATTGGTCTTGTGGAAGTTAAGTACTCTCTAAAATTTTGTTCAGGACTTCTGAGACGCTCAAAACTATTGAGGGAACTGGTGAAAGGCAACTTTCAGAAGTTATTGATATGTTCTCTGCAAGAGCACAGGAGCTTGAAAATGACTTCCAGAGGTATGAAACAAGTATTGGCTTTCACTATTACATGACTCTTTAACAGCTGTCTTTTGTGTTTTTGATGGTCATAATTGCAGCTTCATGTTAAAATGAATTATTTTGCAACATATGTGGCATCAATTTGAATAAAAAATTGCATGGAAACGTGTGGACAGGCAAAAGCTATTGCATGATGAAATACTTTTTTGCATGTTATAGATATTCTTAGATAGCTTATGGCAAGAAAAATAATTTTTGGCCTTCCAAAATCCAACTTAAGATGTTACAAACACTTTTGTTCTACCTGTGCTCTTTTGACAATGATGCTATTGCTCCACAAGTTTCTTTCCTGATTTGGTGATATTCTTTATATTCCATATGGTGATGCAGAGTGGAGAATACTGCATCACTCATAGACATAAGAGTGGAATGTCAGGAGTTGGAAAGGTTTGCTGTTATCAACCGTTTTGCAAAGTTTCATATCCGAGCACAGGCAGATACTTCTGTCACCTCATCTTCAGGCGCCCCTAAACCATTTCCTCAGAGATATGTTGCTGCAATTCCAATGCCCAGGAAAATTCCTGAGGGTTTACAATGTATTTCACTGTGATTATGAATGCTTGATCCCCTCTCCAGCTGAATCCTCTTTTGATTTGTATTCAGCATTGCTTATCCTTGTCCGCTTATCTGTGACCTTTCTGCACTAACCTGTTCACTGGCATTGGAGAAAGAAGAGAGGAATACTAGACGGAACCCGGATTGGTCAACCCATGTAACTGAGGCATACAATCATTTTGATTGATGCCGATTATGGTCATTTTTGGGAAAGTATATATTGTTTCTTGTATATTTCATGAACCTCAGGAGAGTAGGTATTTTAAAATTGTCTTCTGGGAGAAAAAAAAAAAAAAAAAAAAAAGGGAAGAGGGTTGTTAGCATGGATGTGTCTTTAGCTCTTATAAGTTGTTACATAAACTAGTCAAATTTAGCACAAGTAATGAATGGCTATTTTCATGTACTTTTTAATTTCCAGGTTTCTTCCTGTTTCCCCTCTCTCTCGCTCTACTCGTTTTCAGGCTTTTTGTTTTTATAAGTAGGGAGAACAGAAGAATTTGGCTACTGGCTGGCATGCAACTACAGATAAAATTGTTAATAGTATGTCTCTAGTTAAATAGTGTGGGATGCTCACGGGAACTTCCACTGGGGGATTAAATGACTTCTCTGACTCTGACCTGAGCATTAGCTTCTCTGACTCCGACTTGAGCATTTCATTATGGATTTGTCACCCTCGTGACCTGTCACGTGTATATGTTACCATCTTCACTTGCATCTTATTGGAGTAACCGAAACATCTCTCTGAAAAGGTTACGGAAGCTTCTAATCAGAACTTCGTTTTCTCCGAAAAGTACAAGCTTTCGAAGTACAGACATTGATTCCGTCGTCCCTCCCAGTTCTTAAAGTGTGCCTATTTATTTATTAGTTAATAAATACATGCAAATATGGAGTAAATGACAAGACAATGCTTTTTATGAAAATCCAACAAAGCATGTATTTATGATTGGAAGGATTCTGTGTAGATTGATTGTCATAAACGAAAACCAAATTCCAATTCTTTTAAAAATTGACAGAAAGCAGCCAGCAAGCAGAGACAGACACGTCAGTGTGTGTATACATACATATACTGTCGTTGTTGGTTGGTTGTGATACTCTTAATAACAAACCTGTGCCCACTGTCAGTATCAGAATCTAAAATCTCCAATTGTGAATTATTATGGCTGGGAAAGTGATGTGAGGAAACACAGTTGAAAAATCTTCTTGGGATTAGAAGAGTCTGACTGAACAATATATATATATATATATATATATATATATAAATAAATGAACAATATTTTGTGGGGTTATGTGTTTATGTATATGAGGAACTACAATTGGTGGACAAGCTATCTGCTGACAACACTTGTAGGGATGGTTTGTTTTCAATCAAACATCATCATCTAGACCAGACATTCCCAGGAAAATTGATGCAACAAAAGACTCAAAAAAACACTTTTTCTTGTGTAATAATTCCACCATCATTTGCCACGTGGGGTTTGCATACTCCATACTTGCCTCCTTTGCTCATCAAATAGGGACCCAATCAATCTTGGAAATCAGGCCCCATTAAAAGGTGGGCTTTGATTTTGATAGTATACTCTGTTTTCAGATATTGCCATCTACGGATGAATATTAATTATAAGGCTGTGTTCTTGCTTTGTGGTCCTAAGATGTCCAAAGCTTGTAAGCTTTTCCTCTTCTCAAAAGCCAATTAAATAAAATCATAATTTCTTTTTCAACTCCCCAAAAAGGAAAATACAAAGAATGTCTCCTTATCAGACCATAAATTTTCCTAGTTTGATGTGGATTATACGCGTCTCAAATAAATTTTTGACACGTTTACAATTAAAGCAAAGAATATTGGAATCACAAAGGGTTCTATTTCTACAATCCTGACGTTTCCGTGTTCTTTTCGGATAAGGATTCTGTTCGAGATAAATATGGCCTCCTCGTGAAGAAAGAATGCATTCCAAAACAGAGGATCTTTAAAGTTTAAACCAGAGAGAAATAGTAAACCTAGGAAAAAGGCAAAACCCATCTCATGGAGGTAGATTATTGCTTGGAGTGCAAGAAAGACACTGACATTGTGGTAGATTTCAAGTCAAGTGACAGAATCTGCACTGAGTGCGGATTAGTTCTTGAAGTTTGCAACGTCAGTGAAGTTGCTGAGTGGAGAAATTTTACTGATGATAACAATGATAAAGATCCTAACCGAGTTGGAAGAGTGGAGAATCCTTTTCTAACTCATGGCAATCTTGGAACTGTTGTTTCTAAGCCCAAGATCGGTGATTCTACATTGCCTAACCGGAAGTTGAATAACCCAGATACAGTTTTGATGCGAGGTTTCGAAATCATTGCTTCAATGGCTGATAGGCTCGGTCTGGTTAGCAAGATCAAGAGCAGGGCTCATGAGATATACAGGAATGTGGAGGTGAATAAATCTTGTAGGGGAAGAAGACTGGATGCAATATATGCCGCTTGCTTGTTCATTGCTTGCAGAGAAAGTAAGCTTTCACGGACGTTGAAGGAGTTTTCGACTGTTGCAAATGGGGTTAAAGTGAAGGAGATTAACAAATCGGTTGAATTGATAAAGAACCAACTTGAAGTTCAGTTGGGTGCTGTGAAAGCCGAGGAATTTGTGAGAAGATTTTGCAGCAATCTTGGCATGGATAACCGAGATGTGATGGCTGTGAAAGAAGCCGTGTCAAAATCTGAGGAGTTTGATATAAGGAGGAGCCCGAAATCTGTGCTTGCAGCAATTATTTTCATGATAACTCAGGTTTCTGGTCAGAAGAAATCCCTTAAAGACATATCAGTTATTGCTGAAGTTGCAGAAATGACTATCAAGAAATCTTACAAAGATCTCCATCCCTATGCTGCAAGATTGATACCCAATTGGTATGCTAGGGAAGAGGATGTCAAGAAACTTTGCTGCCTTTGAGATTGTGGAGCAAAGCAATTGTAGCCATTAGGGTTCAATTAATTGGGGTTAACTCCCATTTGATTTTTCCTAGATTTTGTACTTGATACTTGCATCGTTATCACTCTTATGGGTTTTTGTTTGATGAATTTCTCAATTTTGGTGCAATCAAACTAATTAAATCAATAGTGTCAATAACATTAAAGATGATTAATATTTATAATTTGTTTAAAAAATGTATTAAAAACATGTTCATGGATGGTAAGACAAATCATGTATTGAATGATTCAAGATGGGCCCAAAGATATAGAGAGTTTCGGGCTCATAAATGGGGCAGTTTTGTGAGGCCCAATTTGTTAAAAGTCCACCACAATTGAACATGTATATGCTAAGGAGCCCCATCTCTACGATTGCTAGTAAAACGTCGCGTTAAAACCGACGGGGAGGTTGCCGTTAAAGGGCCAGTAAGTTTCGTGAAGCCGGGAAATTCTGAAGGGGTGATGGAAAACTTCAGAAAGAATGAAGATTTCTCGTCTACGATGTGTAATTCTCGTCCTTGACGTGAAATTCCTGGCGTTGGTAGAAACAATATGTAATTTCTCTGCGTTTGTATAGTAATTACACCGCATTGAAGTGAATTATCTGGAATGAATGTGCAGAAATGAAAGATTCTGGGATTTTTTTTTCCAAATATTAGAATTGTTTTATTACATGTTATTGCAAAATTGATTTGCATTGCAATGGTTTTACAGAAATGGAAAATATTCAGAACCAAGATGTGCACAATTTAGCAACAGCCAATACCTCTTGTGGGACAAAATCTGGGATTAATTTACCGCAGAACTCAGTGCAAAACCCGCTGCAAAAATTTGGAAGCTTCTCATATACAATCAGGTGCACATCCAAGCAATTTCATACAGGATGCAACTTCCTTATATAGTGAAGAATCATGCATAAGTGATACTGTCGTTCGAGTGAGAAAGAAACGAGGTTACATTGAAATTAGGCACTTAACTTATTAGATTATGGGCATTTCTAGTGCATAGATTGTTCCTTTAAATGTCATGAATAAGAGGATATGTGTTAGATTAAATTAGGTGAAATTGCATGGTCTGTAATCTTAAACAGATTTTCAACAGTTTCATGAGAATATGAGATGGTGTATTGGAGGAATTAGGTGGAACACTAGTTAAATAAAGAAAGCTAATAAATCCAAAAAGGGACCATTATGATGTGATTGCAGACACTCAATAATCAATATGATAAAAGAATAATGAAATAAAGAATGGTTGGTTCCAGTTATGAGATTCCGATGATCATGAGATCGCATGAAGACAATGTATGAAGTTTTGGCTCGCACAGAGAAAAATTCCCATAAAGTGAAGCAAGAAATTGCATAGGAAAAGAACCACATAGAATGGCAAATCCACATGTTCTGGTTATACCTTATCCTGCACAAGGCCATATAATTCCTCTAATGGAGCTTTCACAATGCTTGGTAAAACATGGCTTCAGGATTACATTTGTGAACACAGAGCACAATCATAAGCTTGTGAAGAATGCATTGTCAGCGAAGGAGGATATAGCAGATCTAATTCATCTTGTTTCTATTCCTGATGGGTTAGAATCATTGGAGGATAGGAATAAGCCTGGGAAGATATCTGAAGCCGTACTGTGGGTTATGCCCGGGAATGTGGAAAAACTTATCGAAGAGATTAATGGTTCAGAAAATGGTAGGATCAGCTGTGTCCTTGCTGATCAGAGTATAGGATGGGCCTTAGAGATTGCAGAGAAGAAGGGAATCAAGAGAGCTGCTTTCTGTCCTGCTGCAGCTGCTCTTTTGGTGCTGAGTTTAAGCATCCCAAAGCTGATCGATGATGGAATTATAGACGACGAAGGTCAGTACCTTCTGTAGTGAGTTAATTTGCATATTCTGCAGTAACCAGAACCTACCCATCATTTATTTTTCTTTTGAAAAACTAGGCCTTTTCTACATATTAATGTAGATTTCACATTCACTTATTTAATTTGAAATTTTCTTTGCAGGAACTCCCACAAAAAAGCAGATAATGAAGTTCTCGCCAACCATGCCAGCCATGAACACAGAAAACTTCGTATGGGCCTGCCTTGGCAATAAGAATGCACAAAAGAATGTTTTTAAACTTATGGTAAATAATAATAAATCTCTGAAATTGACGGATTGGCTGCTTTGCAACTCAACTTTTGATCTTGAGCCTGCAGCATTTACATTGGCTCCAGAGATTGTACCCATAGGTCCCCTTTTGGCGAGTACACGGTTTGGAGATCCAGCAGGAAATTTCTGGCCTGAAGACTCAACATGTCTAAAATGGCTAGATCAACAACCACCGAAGTCAGTCATATATGTTGCATTTGGCAGTTTTGCAGTTTTTGACCCAACACAGTTTCAAGAATTGGCCATGGGGCTGGAACTCTCCAACAGACCATTTCTCTGGGTTGTTCGTCGTGATATTACAGATAAAATGACTGATATCTGCCCAAAAGAGTTTCAAGACAGAGTTGCTGACTGTGGCAAGATGGTCAGCTGGGCACCTCAACAGAAGGTTCTGCAGCATCCATCCATTGCTTGCTTTATGAGCCATTGCGGATGGAACTCCACCGTGGAAGGTGTAAGCAATGGGATCCCCTTCTTGTGCTGGCCTTATTTTGCTGACCAATTCCTCAACCAGAGCTACATTTGTGATATATGGAAGGTTGGATTGGGATTTACTCGAGATGGTAGAGGGATCATTCAGCGAGAAGAGATTAAAAGTAAGGTTGAGCAACTGCTGGACAATGAAGAGTATAAAGAAAGAGCTTCAAATCTCAAGGAAATGGTCTTGAATAACATCAAAGAAGGTGGTGGCTCTTACAAGAATTTTAAGAATTTCATTGACTGGTTAAAGGTTTAAGTAAGTTCTCAATGCATTTTCAAATTTAACTTGTTTAAACTATATGCTTAATAAAGCTATTATCAATCCAAAACTGAACGTCTTTAGCGTGCAAAGTTCAAGTCAATCTGGCTGCTATAATTTCCATGTTTATGATGTATAATCAGATGCAGAAATCAATAACTAAATTTCCAGGGAGGCCCCTGTTACGTGATTAATGGAGGGTTTACAGGGAAAACTAATACCTGAAAGGGATTTTTAGAATATCATGGAGCAAATGCCTAAGCTTGGAAAGCTACAGAATTAATATTCTAATATCTCAACTATTTCGCTTGGAAAGCTACAGAATTAATATTCTAATATCTCAATTATTTAGCTTGGACAGCTACAGAATTAATATTCTAATATCTCAATTACTTAGCTTGCAAAGCTACAGAATTAATATTCTAGTATCTCAATTATTTGGGTCATGCATATACAAAGATGAAATTGTCTATGACGTGTATGTTTTGGTTAAAAATACATGGCCTCTATCATATACTTTGTCTGCATTATTGTGTAATTTTCATGATGTGTAGGCAGACATGAAACACATGTAAACGTGTTTCAGATGCAAGTAAGCCTAAATCCAAACCCTAAGCCTAACCAGTTGTCCAAATTAATGGCTCGGTTATAACTCGTTCAATTTAATTCTATGACTAGAAAATGTGATTGGTACTTACTTTTACTTAATAGTTAATAGTTATAAATAATTTATTCGTCTATATTTGATATCTAGTATATTTGATATATAGTGATTTTATTTTATAATAGTCAAAAATAAAAACCACAACATCAAAATACGTGGATGGTGATGAATGCAACATCAAAAAGTCACAGTTATATGTCTGAAAGCAAATATAACTGAGAAAATCCAACAACTTACAAAGTAGAAGCATCAAAAAATTCCAGGCAGATCGAGTTAAAAAGCAGTGGGACAATGATGAAACAAAAGAACAAGGACAATGGACAATAACCTCAATATCTTAATAGTCTGTGGAAATGAGGAAAATGTGACGAAATATATATGTAATATCTTCAACATGGTTTTTCCCATCCTTCTATCTATAAAAGAGATAGTATTGAGAAATGGAATTGCATAGCAAACAAAAGGAACCAAATGGGAAATCCACATGTTTTGGTTATACCTTACCCAGCACAAGGTCATGAAATTCCTTTCATGGAGATTTCAAAACGTTTAGTCAAACATGGCATCAAGATTACATTTGTAAATACAAAGAAAAGTCATAAACGGCTCATGAATGCGTTGGCAACAAAGGTTGGCATGGAAAAGCAAAATTCATCTTCTTTCGATCCCAGATGGAATTGAATCTCTAGATGCTAGGGATAACCTGGAGAAGCGTGTTGAATCAGTCTTCTGGTTTATGCCAAAGAAAGTTGAGGAGCTCATTGATCAAATCAATGCATCAAAGAGTGAAAAGGTCACTTGTGTCTTAGCAGATCACATTTTTGGATGGGCCATCGAAATTGCCGCGGAGAAGGGAATCAGGCAGCGAGCTGCCTTCTCTGCTTATGCAGCCACACAATCGGCTATAGTGTCTAGCATCCAAAAGATGATTGGTGATGGAATTATTGATAATGATCGTGAGATTTATCACAAACTCTTGCAAGTTGTACCATCAATATATCAGCTATGCCTCGCAAATATAAAGAAACACATTACTATTCTAGAACAGCATGCAGTAATAGGAATCTCTTTAAAGATTTAGCAATAACTTGGACAGTCGATGTTGATACTTAGCGAGTATTTGACACAGCATATGCAACACCAACCAATTGAGGCATCAGCAGGATTTCCAGTCAATATAGGGAAGTTTCATATAGGTAGTTACTGTTTTGGCTTCAGAAAACTGAGTAGAACTAGAAGTTAAAAGCAATGATGTTAAGAATTAATTTTTCTATGTTTAATTTCAGTTCACATTTTTATTGCAGGAAGTCCAACAAAGAAACAGATGTTTCAGTTATCACCTACCATACCTGCCATTAACACTGCACACTTTGGATGGATCAATGTTGGCAACTTGAAAGTGCAGAAAATGATTTTTGAAAATATGGTTAGAAACTACAGATTGTTAGAATTGACAGACTGGCTGATTTGCAATTCAACTTATGACCTCGAGCCTGCAGCAATGAGCATGGATCCAAAGATCCTACCAATAGGTCCACTTTTGGCGAGAAATTGGCTGGGAGAATCAGCAGGAAACTTCTGGCGAGAAGACTTAACTTGTTTGAAATGGCTTGACCAACAGCCACCACAGTCAGTCATATATGCTGCATTAGGCAGCACAGCTATTTTTAACGAAACACAGTTCCAAGAATTGGCCATGGGGCTTGAACTCTCCAACAGCCGTTCCTCTGGGTCGTGCATCCTGACAAAATAAGCAACGTATATCCGCAAGGATTTCAAGACAGAACTGCCACTCGCGGACACATAGTTAGTTGGGCACCTCAACAAAAAGTTTTGGAACATCCTTCTGTTGCTTGTTTCATAAGCCACTGTGGTTGGAACTCCACCATGGAAGGTGTAAGCAATGGGATTCCTTTCTTCTGTTGGCCTTATTTCTCAGATCAGTTCCACAATGAGAACTACATTCGTAATGTATGGAAAGTTGGTTTAGGATTCATTCAAGACGAAAGAGGGATAATTAGTAGTGAAGAATTCAAGAGTAAGGTGGATCAGCTGCTGGAAAATGAAGAATATAAAGCAAGGGCATTAAGTCTCAAGGAATTGGTCATGAATAGCATCAAAGAAGGTGGTGATTCATACAAAAACTTGAAGAATTTCATTGAATGTATAAAGGCATAAGTTAGTTCTCAATGTAAAATTTCCAAACTTTAACCTTTGCCAGATCCATCAAACTTCATTGCTAAGAAGTCTGACTTCGATGTCCTGCTATTTAAATACTGTCTAAGTCAATTGCATTAGGAACCCAGAATAATTTCTTTGCCAACATTGGTGACGTATGAAAATGTAAGCATCTCATTTGACAATAATGAAAATATATAGAATAATACATTGCTTATTTCTCATGTGGAGATATAATAGGAGGAGGCTGCTCTTTAAAAATCCTCAGACTTCAGTGTATAGTTTACATATTAAGAAGCTACTCATTGTTTATTTTCTAATGAATGAGCATACATGAAAAATATGTAAAATTTTTGTCAGGAGCAAGCAAGAAAATAGAGGAACAACTACTTCAATCAGCTTCTTATGATATTGTTGCTGCTATTATATACTTTAATGCTAGGTTTGAGCTAATAAAACTAAAATTGTTAAAGACTAGCCTGAACACTGCACACATTGGATGGATCGGTATTGGCAAGTTGAAAGTGCAGAAAATGTTTTTTGAAAAAAAAGGTCAGAAACAACTGATCAGTAGCATTGATAGACTGGCTGCTTCGCAATTCAATTTACGACCTTAGCCTGCAACATTTGACCTGTTTCCAAAGATCTTACCAACAGGCCCACTTGTGGTCTCCAATCAGCTTGGAGACTCAGCTGGGAAATTTTTTCCAGAAGATTTTACGTGTTTGGATTGGCTTGATCAACTGCCACTACAAGCAGTTATATATGTTGCATTTGGAAGTATCAGGTATTTTGACCGACCCCTGTTCCAGAAACTGGCCATGGGACTTGAACTCTCAAACAGACCGTTCCTCTGAGTTGTATGTCCTGATATTACAGACAAAATAAGAGATGCCTTTCTAAACGGATTTCAAGAAAGAATCACCACTCCTTGGCATATAGTAATTGGGCACCTCAACGTGAGGTGCTGGATCATCCTTCAATTGCTTGTTTCATGAGCCACTGTGGTGGGAACTCCACCTTGCAATGTGTGCGCAGTGGGAATCTTTTCTCGTGTTGGCCTTATTTCGTTGACCAGTTCCATAATCAGAACTATATTTGTAATGTCTGGAAGGTTGTATTGGGATAATTAGTCGCAAAGACCTTGTTAGCCCTCGCAAGCCACCAAGCCTTATCTTCGATAAAGAGTAAGCTTGACCAAAAGCTGGAAAGTGAGAAGTATGAAGCAAGTGCTTTAAGTCTCAAGGAACTGATCATTGAATAGCAGCAAAGAAGGGGGTGCTTCATAACAAAACTTGAAGAATTTCATTGAATTGATAAAGGTTTAAGTTCGTTATCCGCGCATATTCTCCGAAGTAGTTGAAACATCTTTCTAACCCGTCAAGCTTGTTGCTGGAAAGTTTCAGTCAGTCAATTTATCTGCTATTTATAGATGTCTGATTCATTTGCAATAGGAATCACAGAATTAGAGCATGTAAAGCGGCAACTGGATTAGACCCAAATGAAAATGTAATAAACTTCACATTAGAGAATAATGGAACCTAATGACAGTTTCGAAATATGAGAGCACAATGTCTTAGATCTCAAAAGAAAGATAGCTGAATTAACAGCACAAATAAAATTTCCCAGGCACACAAAGCACTAGCTGCTGCACACCCACCGGCAACACTGCAGCAGCAATTGACAAGAAAAACACAATCTCAGGCAGCAGCAACCCAGCAACACCAACACTGCAGAACCCCAACAGCAAACAGCAATTTCGAAACTTCTAAACTGCCGCAGCGACAACTAAGAGCCCCAACAGAAAGCAAGACAGGCAGCAGCAAGACCCCATCTCCAGAAGCAACCTAGACTGGTGAAAACCCACGCAGGAATTTGCATTGAAAGAAAGTTTGCGGAAGAGAAGATGCACCAACATTGAACACGATATTATACATGCAATGCACTTGGAAACTAATTGGTTTTAATGGCCAATGCAACCAGTAATGTCTTCTTCTTCTTTAAAATTGGGACTTTTCAAACCAGCGGCTCGTTGCCTTTGTATCTTGTGGCAATGCCTCTGCCTTGATCCATTCAATGAAATTCTGAATATTCTTGTTAGAGGAACCTCCTTCTCTTACACTCTCCAGGACTTTTTCCTTGAGTTGTAACGCTCTTGCCTTAAAATTTTCATCACCAACCACTTGATCCACCTTGCTCTTAATTTCTTCTCTTGTGATGATCCTACTTTCGCTTTTCTTAAACTTCAAGCCTATCTTCCAAATATCGCAAATGTAGCTCTCATCCAGGAATTGATCCATAAAGTATGGCCAGCACAAAAATGGAACCCCATTGCTCAAACCTTCCGCGGTGGAATTCCAACCACAATGGCTCAGGAAACAGGCAATTGAAGGGTGACTGAGAACCTTTTGCTGCGGTGCCCAGCCAACCATCCGGCCACGAGTGGCTACTCTCTCTTGAAATCCTTCTGGGTATGCATCATTCGCATCATTAATTAAATCTGGCCTCACAACCCATAAAAATGGCCTGTTGCAGAGTTCAAGTCCTAATGCCAGTTCTTGAAATTGAATCTTGTCTAAAACTGTGTGACTGCCGAAAGCAACATAAACGACAGAGTTGGGTTGCTGTTGGTCAAGCCAATTCAAGCAGTCCGAGTCTTCTGGCCAGAAGTATCCTGCTGAATCTCCGAGCCGGTTGCTTGCCAAAAGTGGTCCTATGGGCAGAAGTTGCGGAACCATGGAGAAAGCTGCCGGCTCAAGATCA
>CP135533.1:825281-931138 GCA_032402905.1 Khaya senegalensis
TTATTTATTTCAATTGTAGAAATTGAAATAGAAAAAAATTATTTCAAGTTACTAAAACATCCTTAATTAATTTTTATATCAATTATTATTGTTATATTATAATAATTGTGATTATTATTATTTAAAAATTATTTTTATTAATAATTAATTATTATAATAATAATTTTGTTAATAATAATAATTATAAAAATATTAATAAAAGTAATACTAAGTATTATATTTTTTGTAAGTTTATATAATTTTATTAAAAAGAAAGAAATTAAGAATAAAATGGATAATTTATTATTTTTATTTGTTATATTTTTTAAAAAAATAGAGATAAAATAAATAATTTATTATTTAAATAAGTATAAAATAGGCAATTTTAAGAATAGAAATCATATTCCCAACTCTTCTATTAAGAATCAAACTTTCTTTCTTAGTGTACAGATGTTACACATTTAATTCTTATTCTCATTATTATTTTAACAAGTAAATATTAAATTCATTTCCATTTTGAAATTAGGATTTTAATTTCAGGCCGGTAAATACGCCTTAAATGTATTGTAGCCAAACCCACGTTGTACGGGCTTTTATGGAATCCGATTTAGTGAACCAAAATTTCTTGACTCGAAAGACCGGATCACTTTTCTCAGTTTTCTTTTCTATCAGAGAAATAAGCTGCGCCATTAATCCTCATGTTCTGGTATACCTTATCCAGCACAAGCCCATGTAATTCCTTGAGTTTTCACAGTGTTTGGCCAAGCATGGCTTCAGAGTCACATTTGTCAACACAGATTACAATCACAAGCGGATCTTGGAAACATTGGAAGGACATAAGAATTATATTGAGGGGCAAATCCATCTGGTTTCGATCCTGGATGGGCTTGAACCTTAGGAGGATAGAAATGGAAATGCCAAGTTACTCGAAAATATGTTAAGAGGTTATGCCTGGAAAATTTGAACTACTCATTGAAGAGATCAATACGAGAGAAGGTGAAAAGAGAGCTTGTCTCATTGCCGCTGGGAGTTTGGGATGGGCTATTCAAGTCGGAGAAAAGAAGAAAATCAGACGGCGGGCTGTTGTTTGGACTTTATGGGCAGCATCACTGGCCTTGTCGTCCAGTATTCCAAAACTGATTGATGATGGTATCATCAATGAAAATGGTAATTAATATTCTCTCGTCATTCATTATTTGTATAACCAGTTCAGGTTAGAAATCTGAATATTTCTTTATTGCTGTGTTTCATCTGACTTCTTTGCTCGGTTTGATTCGATTCTTATGTCAGGAGTTTCTTTATTGTTGTTATAACTTTCCTGGTTGTGGATTCACTTCAGGATTTCCAATCAAGAGACAGATGATTCAGTTAGCACCACATATGCCTGAAATAAGCAGTGAAGTCTATTTCTGGAGCTCCATTAGCGACTCAAACAACCCATTAACTCGTCTTTGATCTTATGGTTAACAACGTCAACGCTGTGAAAGCTGCAGACTACCTGTTTTGTAACTCAACACACGATCTTGAGCTGCCATGGTTCCAGAACTTCTGCCAATAGGACCACTTCTGGCAAGAAACCGGCTCGGAAATATGGCAGGATACCTATGGCCAGAAGATTCAAACTGTTTGAAATGGCTAGACCAACAGCAATCAAACTCTCTCAATTATGTTGCTTTTGGAAGCCACACAGTTTTAGACCATAGTCAATTAGAAGAATCGGCATTTGGACTTGAACTCTGCAACAGGCCATTTTTATGGGTTGTGAGGCCAGATTTAACCACTGATTAAAAAAAGGCACATACCCAGAGGGATTTCAAGACAGAGTAGCCCTTCGTGGCCAGATGGTCGGCTGGGCACCGCAGCAAAAGGTTCTTAGCCATCCTTCAATTGGCTGCTCCTTGAGCCACTGTGGTTGGAATTCCACCATGGAAGGTGTAAGCAGCGGGGTTCCATTTTTGTGCTGGCCATACTTTTTTTATCAATTCCTGAATGAGAGCTACATTTGCAATATCTGGAAGGTGGAATTAAAGTCTAACAGAAACAAATGTGGGATCATCACAAGGGAAGAAATTAAGAAAAAGATCGATCAAGTGCTTGTTGATGAAAATTTTACAGCAAGAGCTTTGGAACTCAAGGTAAAAACTCTGAATAGTGTGAGAGAAGGAGGTTCCCCTTAAAGGACATTCCAGAATATTCGTGAATGGATGAACGCATAGACACTACCACGAGGTACTAGGCCATTCAAAGAATTAGATGTTTGTAATCTTATACAATGATTCCAAGCTCTTTGTTTGATGGCATAATAATTAAGGCAGGCTTTTTTTATTATTATTTTGTATAGGACATAAATTTAAATAGATGTGAAATATGAATAAATTTAAACTTAATTATATAAATTAATTAAGAACCCTACAAGACAATAAGATCGAATTTTATTTACATTACAGAAAATGACCAATTCTCCACATGTTCTGGTAATGCCTTGTCCAAAACAAGGCCATGTAATTCCTTTACTGGAGCTTTCACAATGTCTGGCCAAGCATGAATTCAGAGTCACGTTTGTAAACTCAAGAGTATTTTAAAAGTGTTGGAAGGAACGAAATATGTTGAGGTGAGATCCATATGATTTCGATTCCGGATGGATTGGAACCTGCGGAAGGTAGAAATGTAAATGCGAAGATACTCGAAACAACACCCACTAGTTATGCCTGGAAAGCTGGAAGAGCTTATTGGACAAATCAATGGAAGAGAAGGTGAAAAATGTTGGTGATAGTTTTCAAAATAATGTATATACGAGTGTGTATATAAAAGGAATATTATTCATGCATTAATGGCCGTATAATTCCAAGTCAAGTATGCATGGATATGTGAGTATATATACACAAGTTAAGCCAAAGTTTCATTTATGTATAAAAAGGCCAAAATTTTCATGTTTCCTATACATATATTGTGAGTGGGGCAGTAACTTGGATGCTGCAGCCATAGGCGGGCTGCAGCGCCAGCACGTTTTTGGCGTTGCGGCCGACACTCTGTTTTATGTGTAATATATAGCCCTACAGTGCTAAGTTGTGGCTTAGGTTGAATATATATAACATTTCAATATATTATTTTATATTTTAATTTAATTTATATCTTAAATTAAATTTAAACATTATTTAATAATTATAAATAAAAGAATGCCATGAATAAAAATATTTCTATGAAGGATTGTGTGTATATTTATAAAAAAGAAATATGAGATGACTTTAAAATAAAATATTGATTCTGAAATGTCAAAATGCATCTATTTAGCTAAGAAAACTCAAACTATATATCATGTAATTCAAACTCACCTACTAGCGATATGAGATATGATACAAAGTATTTGAAATTGCTTGGCCAGCAGCAACCAAATTCAGTAATTTATGTTGCATTTGGCAGCTCCGCAGATTTTGTAAAGTTTCTGTTTCAAGAAATAGCATTCGGACTAGAACTCTGCAATAGGACATTTTTATGGGTTGTGAGGTCAGATATTACCAATGATGCAAATAACGCAGCATTCCCAGAAGGATTTCTAGAGAGAGTAGTCAATGGCAGCCAGATGGCGAGTTGGGCACCGCAGCAAGAGGTTCTAAGCCACCCTTCAGTTGCCAGTTTCTTGAGCCACTGTGGCTGGAATTCCTCCATGGAAGGTGCAAGCAATGGAGTTCCTTTCTTGTGCTTGCCTTACTATGCTGAACAATTCCTAGACCCAAGCTACCTTTGTGATGATTGGTAGGTAGGATTGAACTTCAACAAACGCGAAAATAGGATAATCACGAGAGAAGAAATTAAGAACAAGGGGAATCAAATTCTGGTGACAAAAACTTCAAAGCAAAAGCTTTGGAACTCAAGGAAAAAGTATTTAGTAGTATCACAAAGTAGGCGACATTGGCATTTCAGAATTTGCTTATTTCCTGATACTTACCAGCAGAAAACAGAAGAAATACTAAAAGCTAGATGAAATGGCTAATGTGTGTTGCACTACAAAACAATGTCCATTTGATGCCAACTTGAAGCAAATTTACTTGGCATCACTACTAGCATCTTAGAGGTTTCATGCTAGTTAAACAAAGTTGACCGCGTGAATTTGTATTCTGAACACCGAACAGATCTAAAAGAAAATTAATCCAGAATCACTAAATGCTTTGCAACCCATAATAATTTTGGCTCCAGGGTCTGACTACTGTTTTATTGTCTTTTTATAACTTCATAATCTGAACTAATAAATTTTTTATTGTCTTTTTCTTTTATATTTCAAATATAAATATATATATATATATATCTTATTTAAAAAAAAAAAAAAAAAAGCTCAAGATTTATAAATTGGCAAGTAAAATTCTTATTTTTGTTTGTATTCTGATGACTAAATTTTATGGACTATTATTTAAGAAGTATTTATTAAAATAATTTCATATATTATTGTTTATCTAGGACTTTCTTGTACAATATCCATGTTTTCTCAACAAATGCCAAACAAAAATATATTGGTAATATGGGAGTCAAATTGGGTGTGCTACACTCAATGCCAAGGGATTTAATAATAGTGGACCAAAATGGAAGGGAAAAAAATACAATAATAAGTTAAAATATAATTATTAAAGAAAAACTATAAAATAAAATTTGAGAATTGAAGCCAAAAAAATAACACAGAATCTGTGAGGAAAAACTCCACAGACATGGCTACAAATCCTCATGTTGTGGTAATACCTTGTCCAAGACAAGGCCATGTAATTCCTTTACTGGAATTTTCACAGTGTTTAGCCAAGCATGGATTCAGAGTAACATTTGTAAACTCACAGTCTATTCACAACCAGGTTTTGAAATCATTAGAAGGAAAAGATTACGCTGGGGAGCAAATCCATCTGGTTTCGATCCCGGATGGATTGGAATCCGGGAAAAATGGGAATTTGATTGAAAGAATTTTAAAGGTTATGCCTGGAAAGCTGGAAGAGCTTATTGAAGAAATCAATGAAAGAGAAGGTGAAAAGATAGCTTGTGTGATTGCAGATGGGACTATGGGGTGGGCTGTTGAAGTTGCAGAAAAGATGAAAATCAAGCGAGCTGCTGTTTGGACTGCATCGGCAGCATCATTGGCGTCGGCGTTCAGTATTCCAAAGTTGATTGATGATGGAATCATCAACCACAGTGGTAAGTCAATTTCTCTGTCGTTAGTATTACCAAGACTCATAGCATGGGTGGTTGTTGAAGTTCAAACGTAGGCCATGCAGTTCTTTATTTCTGTAATCCTTGTTTTGTATGAATTTCAGGAACTCCAATCAAGAAACAAATGATACAGTTGGCACCAAATATGCCTGCAATGAACACTACTACAGACTTTTTCTGGGCTTGTGTTGGGGATTTAACAACCCAGAAAAGCATCTTTGAAAATGCTGTTAACAACATAAATGCTATGAAAATGGCAGACTGGCTGTTTTGTAACTCAACATATGAACTTGAGCCTGCAGCATTCTCCATTGTTCCTAAACTTCTTCCAGTTGGACCACTTTTGGCAAGAAACAGGCAAGGAAATTCAGCAGGATACTTCTGGCAAGAAGACTCAAATTGTTTGAAATGGCTTGACCAACAGCAACCAAATTCGGTCATTTATGTTGCGTTTGGCAGCTCCGCTGTTTTTGACAAGTTCCAATTTCAAGAAATAGCACTAGGACTGGAACTCTGCAATAGGCCATTTTTATGGGTTGTGAGGTCAGATATTACCAATGACGCAAATGATGCAGCATTCCCAGAAGGATTTCAAGAAAGAGTAGCGAATTGCGGGCAGTTGGTGAGTTGGGCACCACAGCAAGAGGTTCTGAGTCACCCTTCAGTTGCCTGTTTATTGAGCCATTGTGGATGGAATTCCACCGTTGAAGGTGTAAGCAGTGGCATTCCTTGTGCTTGCCTTACTTTGCTGAACAATTCCTGAATGGGAGCTACATCTCTCATGTTTGGAAGGTGGGATTGGAGTTCAACAAAAACAAAAGTGGGATCATCACACGGGAAGAAATTAAGAAGAAGGTGGATCAAGTGCTTAGTGATGAAAATTTTAAAGCAAGAGCTTTGGAACTCAAGGAAACAGTACTCAGCAGTATCAGAGAAGGCGGTTCCTCCAACAAGACATTTCAGAATTTCTTTGAATGGATCAAAGCATAGAGTAAACTGAAGAAAACAAAGTAGATGGCATTGTACTTTAAAATGGACATTTAAATAATTTAGTCATTTCAGTTTCAGATATTTTCAGTAGTAAACCGATGATTCACTGCTAAAAATATATAATGTTTTCCATAGTCTGCAATATTCTTCATTTCATCGTAGGTGAGAGCCCCATGTTTGTTTAGAAAGAAGGATTATGTTGAAATGCAATGTCTTTCAATGGCAAAAGAATCATTTGAACGTTCGTCGAACCAAGCTTCGTGACTAAGTACAGCAATATCCGAAATTTTCAATCAATACAACAGTGAACAGACCACGGAATTTCAAGTTTGTCATTAGGGAGTGCCAAATGCCACCAAATCTTATAATTTTTTTTTCTGCACCAATATTTTCTGAATATATATATATAACACCTTGTAGGGAGTGCCAAATGCCACCAAATCTTATATTTTATTTCTGCTATATACGGTGCAGCAGTTTGAAAGACGTGCCGACAAGACAAAGACAAGGAAATACAAGAGAACAAGAAACTCTGTCTACTTGTCCAAAATTTGGTTTTTTCCTGCGAATACTAGATCGTTAAATCCAGCAAGACAGAACAAAACCTCCAATATTAACAGAGAAAAGTACAAGAAAAATGCCAAAATTAGCCGCACGCCAGATTCCAATCAAAGAAGGATAAATTTTCCTTTGCTTAAATGGTGCAGTTGAGCTCTTGAATGGAAAATGGTGTTTGTCAGGTTCCTATTTTACGTTGGTTTATTTTGTATTAAAATAGTTAAATTGATAAATATTAATTAATAATAATAACTTTATGAATAATATGATGTAAACAGTAAAATAAACCCTGCAGTGTCAGAATCATGACACAGAGACGCTGCTGATTTCTTGCTCAAGCAGATAAATAGTACTCGCATGTAAACAATAATGAACAGTGAATAGTAACAGTGATGAACAGTGCCTTGATGCTAAATTCGCACTCGGGGGGTCAAAATTTTGGGGGAGCTCACGGAGTTCGCACCCATCTCTTGTTCGAGTGGCGAATACTAAAGTGAACATTGCCAAGAGCAATAACACATGAATAGTTGTGCATAGTGAGTCGTGAACGGTATGAAAACAGTGTCATGACACCAAATTAGGACCAGCATGATGCTCGAGCGTGAACAGTTTAACATCGAGTGTGATGGCCACTTTATGCTTCTCAAAGTTTTGGAGCATAGAAAACTTCTCCGAGTTTACAAAAGTTTTCTTTCTTAATTTCTTAGCCAAAAAAAATTAATTTACTTTAAGCGAATAAAATTTATTTATTTTATTTTCATAACCTTTCATCGTATTTTTATTATATTCTCGTATACTAAATTTAACTAAAAAATTTATAGAATTTTAATTGTTGTCAACCCTTAAAGATTATAGTTTTGTAACATATTATTTAAAAATGTCATTAAACAAAAAAGATTTTAAAATTTTGAAGATAATATATTTCAAAGTAGATTACTCAAGAAAGTTAATAAAAATTATATTACTAGAGTTGTTATAAGAAATTCCTATTTATAATTTAAGAAACTTATTTCATTTAAGGGCATCTAATAATCTTTCATAGAATTCATGTTTAACTCTAATCTTAGCTTCTAGATTGATGCTGGATCTTGCAAGAGAATGACATTAAACTCGGAACAAACATGTAAAACAACAGAGAACGATGAAACTGATGCAATCCTACTAAGAATTGGATAGACAAAAATGTAAACGAAACCGTAACAAATCAAGTTAATAGCAATAGAACAAGGATAAGAATCGATCTGAAAAAATAATTAAATGTTAGATTCCCCATTTGAGTTTCAAATAAGGATCAGAGCGCAAGAAGACAACAAATCAAGTATTCACTACTCAGTCTATTTCTCCAACAGTCCTATAAATGTAAACTGAAGTTGAATTCAGAAAATGCAACAGTGAAGAATAGCAGAATCTGTTAAGAAATAAAAACAATAAGCAGAAATGGCCATGCCACATTTTCTAGCTTTACCTTATCCGGCACAAGGCCATGTCGTTCCATTACTGGAGCTTTCACAATGCTTGGTTAAGCAAGGTTTCAGAGTCACATTTGTGAACACAGACTATAATCACAAGCGGGTTTTGAACGCACTAAGTGAAATGAATTGCATTGGGAATCAAATAAAGCTGATTTCGATCCCGGATGGAATGCAACCGGGGGAAGATAGAAATGATCTGGGAAAGTTAACTGAAGCAATTCTTAGGGTTATGCCAGGGAAGCTGAAAGAGCTGATAGAGAAGATCCAGACAGAAGAAGCTGAGAAGATCAGTTGCGTAATTGCTGACGGGTCTATGGGTTGGGTCATGGAAATTGCAGAGAAGATGAAAATTCGGCGTATTGCATTTTGGCCTGCAGCAGCAGGACTACTGGCCTTGTCATTCGCTATCCCAAAATTTCTAGAAGATGGAATCATTGACAGTGATGGTAAGTTCCTCTGTGACTCATTAATTTCTGTTACTCTTTACAATTTGACGCAAGCTTATTTAGTTTAAAATTACTTAAAACTAATTGACGAAGTGCTACGAAAGTATGTGGGAACAATCAGGATATTTTATTTCTGTTATCACTTCATTTCCTTTTAATTCATTTCAGGAAGTCCAATAAGAAAGCAGATGATTCGGTTGGCTCCCGCCATGCCTGCAATCAGCAGTGCAAACTTAGTCTGGGCCTGCATTGGGGACTCAACTACACAGAAAATCATCTTTGACGTTTCAGTTAGAAACAATAAACATATAAAAAAGGCAGAGTTCATGCTTTGCAACTCAACATATAACCTTGAGCCTGGGGCATTTGCCTTGATTCCGGAACTTCTTCCAATAGGACCACTCTTGGCAAGCAACCGGCTGGGAAATTCAGCAGGATACTTCTGGCCTGAAGACCCAACCTGTTTGAAATGGCTAGACCAACAGCAACCGAACTCAGTCATTTATGTTGCGTTTGGCAGCTTCACAGTTTTCGACAAACTCCAATTCCAGGAGTTAGCACTAGGACTTGAACTCTGCAACAGACCATTCCTGTGGGTTGTAAGGCCAGATTTAACCAATGATTCAAATGAAGCATACCCAGAAGGATTTCAACACAGAGTTGGCACTCGCGGGCAAATGGTTGGTTGGGCGCCGCAGCAAAAGGTTCTTAGCCACTCTTCTATTGCCTGTTTCTTGAGCCATTGTGGTTGGAATTCTACCATGGAAGGGGCAAGCAATGGGGTTCCTTTCTTGTGCTGGCCATACTTCGCTGACCAATTCCTCAACGAGAGCTACATTTGCGATATTTGGAAGGTTGGATTGAGGTTTAACAAAAACAAAAATGGGATAATCCCAAGAGAAGAAATTGAGAACAAGGTGGATCAAGTGCTTGGTGATGGAAATTTTAAAGCAAGAGCATTAGAACTCAAGGAAAAAGTCATGAATAGTGTCAGAGATGGTGGTCCATCTGACAAGACTTTGAAGACTATCGTCGAATGGATCAAAGCATAGACTAAAGTCAGACAAACTTTGAATATCTTGTCCACAATAACCAACAATCTCAACTACCCTAATGCAGTTTCTCTTGCAATAACCAACAATCTCAACTACCCTAATGCAGTTTCTCTTCCACAAGTATATTCTGAATTGTTTTAGCAGGAAAACATAAGAATATTTCATATGTTACAGGGTATGAAACATAATGAATTTCCCAATTCTGTTTCTCTTCTGCTTGTCCCCCAACCGTTATCATTTATCAACCTAGATACTGATAATCCCCAGAATATGAAGATTGTATTCGAAATTTACATGTTATGAGTTTCAATTGACGGAAAAATTGAAGCAGAACAATTAAAGTTAGCCTATTGCCGTCCGAAAAACCCAAGAAATTGAAGTCCTGAATGTTAGGTTAATATCTGGTGAAGTGATATGCTGCACTACTCGGCAGCAGCCAGTTGGTTTATTTTCTATTTTCTTTCAGGCGTCAGAAACTATGGTGTAGAAACTGATGCTTCAAGCTTATATGTGTTAATGACCTGGCAAGATTATCTTTCTTAGCTGAAAAACTGACTCAATTAGAGTTGGTTTATTTTCTGTTGTAGTTTGTTATTAAGTGAGCAGGAAACTGATAAGGGTGTAAGAAAAACATAAAGTGGGGAAGTGTCAATTTCTACTTGTGAATAATTTGATGTGGTCTGGTGAAGTGATATGCTGCAGCAGCCTGTTGGTTTATTTTCTATTTTGTAGCAGTGGCCATTACAGACAAATTTTCTCTTTAATATGTTAAAAGAGAAATTTTCTGAGAAACCCTTTGACATAGTTCAGAGTGGCACAATGGACTTAGTCCTAGTCTCTCAAGATTTTATTTTTATCACTTAGAATTTCAAATTATGAGTCCTAAAAAATCTCGCACTTATTAAGAAAAGATAGAGCACTTATAAAGTATATTCTAAACCTTATTCAAGTAATGTAGAATTTCACAATTCATCCCTTTAAGGAGCCCAACAATCTCTCTGGTATATTTCTAGTTAGGCAAACATGTGTTGATATTATTTGTAATCAACCGGCTTAACAAATACAATATTGTTCACTTTAACACAAATTAAAATGATACAACACGTTCGATTCTAATACCTCATTGCTTTGTTCCTGACGTCTAGAATTTTAAATCCTTAACCTAAAAAATTTTGTACTAATTAAGAAAAGTCATAGTAATTATAATGTATATCTTAAGATTATATTCAAGTGATGCAAAATTTTACAATTATTTTACATACTTTATGCAACGCGGTTGCACACACGATGTTGGACAAAATGTTTGATTTAAAAACCGCAGGCAACATAAATGAATGAATTTGTTTGCTGTTAATAACATAAATACTATGAAAATTGCAGACTGGCTGTTTTGTAACCCAACAAATGAACTTGAGCCTGCAGCATTCACCATTGTTCCTAAATTTCTTCCGGTTGGACCACTTTTGGCAAGAAACAGGCAAGGAAATCCCGCAGGATACTTCTGGCAAGAAGACTCAAATTGTTTGAAATGGATTGATCAACAGCAACCAAATTCAGTCATTTATGTTGCATTTGGCAGCTCCGCAGTTTTTGACAAGTTTCAATTTGAAGAAATAGATCTGGGACTGGAACTCTGGAATAGGCCATTTTTTTTGGTTGTGAGGTCAGATATTACCAATGATGCAAATGATGCGGCATTCCCAGAGGATTTCAAGAAAGAGTAGCGAATTGCGGGCAGTGGGTGAGTTGGGCACCACAGCAAGAGGTTCCGAGTCACCCTTCAGTTGCCTGTTTCTTGAGCCATTGTGGATAGAATTCCACCGTTGAAGGTGCAAGCAGTGGCGTTCCTTTCTTGTATTTGCCTTACTTTGCTGAACAATTCTTGAATGGGTGCTACATCTCTGATGTTTGGAAGGTGGAATTGAAGTTCACCCAAAACGAAAGCGGGATCATCACAGGGGAGGAAATTAATAACAAGGTGGATCAAGTGCTTTGTGATGAAAATATTAAAGCAAGAGCTTTGGAACTCAAGGAAAAACACTGAGTAGTATCAGAGAAGGCAGTTCCTCCAACAAGACATTTCAGAATTTCTTTGAATGGATCAAGGCATATAGTACACTGTAGAAAACAGAGTAGATGGTATTTCACTTTAAAATGGACATTTAATAATTTAGTTATTTCAGTTTCAGATATCATCAGAAGCAAACTGATGATTCACTGCTAAAAACATATAATGTCTTCCACAGTCTACAATATTCTTCAATTCATTGTAGGTGAGAGCCTCATGTTTGTTTAGAAAGAAGGATTATGTTGAAATGTAATGTCTTTCAATGGCAAAAGAATCATTTGAACGTTCGTCGAACCAAGCTTCGTGACTAAGTACAGCAATATCCGAAATTTTTAATCAATACAACAGTGAACAGACCACGGAATTTCAAGTCTGTCATTAGCTGCCGCCTAAAGCCTGCACCAATATTTTCTGAATATTAATATATAAAACACCTTGTAGGGAATGCCAAATGCCACCAAATCTTATATTTTATTTCTGCTATATACGGTGCAGCAGTTTGAAAGACATGCCGACAAGACAAAGACAAGGAAATACAAGAGAACAAGAAACTATGTCCACTTGTTTTCCAAAATTTGGTGCTTTCTTGTGAAAACTAGATCGTTAAATCCATTAAGACAGAACAAAACCTCCAGTATTAACAGAGAAAAGCACAAGAAAAATGCCAAAATTAGCCGCACGCCAGATTCCAATCAAAGAAGGATTATCTTTCCTTTGCTTAAATGGTGCAGTTGAGCTCTTAGAATGAAAAATGATAAATATTTATTAATAATAATAATTTTATAAATAGTATAATATAAACAGTAAAACAACTGTTCAGTGCCAGAATCATGACACCGAGATGCTGCTGATTTCTTGCTCAAGCAGATAAATAGTACTCGAATGTAAACAGTGATGAACAGTGTCTTGATGCTAAATTTGCACTCGAGCGGTCAATTTTTGGGAAGCTCACGGAGTTCGCACCCATCTCTTGTTCGAGTGGGGAACACTAAAGTGAACAGTTCCATGAGCAATAACACATGAATACTTGTGCATAGTGAGTCGTGAACAGTATGTAAAACAGTGTCACGACACCAAATTAGGATCAACATGATGCACGAGCGTGAACAGTTTAACATAGAGTGTGATGGCCACTTTATGTTTTTCAAAGTTTTGGAGCATAGAAAACTTCTCCGAGATTAAGAAAGGTTTTCTTTTTTCATCTCTTAACCAAAAAAATTAATTTATTTTAAGTAAATAAGATTTGTTTAATTATTTATTTTAATAACCTTTCATCGCATCCTCGTATACTAAATTCAACTAAAAAATATTTAAAATTTTAATTATTATTGATGGTTGAAGGTTATAGTATTATAAACGTATCATTCAAAAATTTCATTGAAAAAAAAAATTTTAATTTTGAAAACGAAATATTCAAAACAAATTATTCAAGATAGTTAGTTATAGTATAAGAGTTCTTACAAAAACTTACTATTTGTAAGTTCTTTTTTACTAATAAATTATTTTGATAGCTTCTATTAATCGAGATTGGATTAGTTCTCAAAAATAAGCTTTTATTCTATAAATAGATTTCATAAAATTCTTTCATTAATAAATTACCGTCTCTCAAATTTACTTTTACTTGTTTTTTTGAAATTTATTTGTAGTTGTAACTTTATGTTATTGAATTGTTTGAAATTTATTGATGCCGAGTCAATAAATTTTAATTTGTTGATAATTTAATTTTTTACTATCTAAAATAACTTTTTATCCGTAAGCGGCTGCAGTAATTTTAGTGCTAGTATAGCATTGCATAGAATGTGTTTGGAGTCAAGGTGTTGTGTAATAATAAATGGCTAGATTTGAAGTACAAGGGAGAGAACAGTTAGCTGTGCAAACGATCCCAAACATACGCTTAGCTTCATTTGATGATTTAATTTAAGAAACTTATTTCATTGCAGGGCATCTAATAATCTTCCATAGAATTCATGTTTAACTCTAATCTTAGCTTCTAGCTTGATGCTGGATCTTGCATGAGAATGACATTAAACTCGGAACAAAGATGTAAAACAACAGAGAACGATGAAACTGAAGCAATCCTACTAAGCATTGGAAAGACAAAAATGGAAACTAAACCGTAACAAATCAAGTTAATAGCAATAGAACAAGGATAAGAATCGATCTGAAAAAATAATTAAATGTTAGATTCCCCATTTGAGTTTGAATAAGGATCAATGCGCAAGAAGACAACAAATCAAGTATTCACTACTCAGTCCATTCCTCCCACAGTGCTGTAAATGTAAACTGAAGTTGAATTCAGAAGCTGCAACTGGGAAGAATAGCAGAATCTGTTAAGAAACAAAAACAATAAGCAGAAATGGCCATGCCACATTTTCTAGCTTTACCTTGTCCGGCACAAGGCCATGTCATTCCATTACTGGAGCTTTCACAATGCTTGGTTAAGCAAGGTTTCAGAGTCACATTTGTGAACACAGACTATAATCACAAGCGGGTTTTGAACGCACTAAGTGAAACGAATTGCATTGGGAATCAAATAAAGCTGATTTCGATCCCGGATGGAATGCAACCCGGGGAGGATAGAAATGATCTGGCAAAGTTAACTGAAGCAATTCTTAGGGTTATGCCAGGGAAGCTGAAAGAGCTCATAGAGAAGATCCAGACAGAAGAAGATGAGAAGATCAGTTGCGTAATTGCTGATGGGGGTATGGGTTGGGTTATGGAAATTGCAGATAAGATGAAAATCCGGCGTATTGCATTTTGGCCTGCAGCAGCAGGACAACTGGCCTTGTCATTCTGTATCCCAAAATTTCTAGAAGATGGAATCATTGACAGTGATGGTAAGTTCCTCTGTGACTCATTAATTTCTGTTACTCTTAACAATTTGACGCAAGCTTATTTAGTTTAAAATTACTTAAAACTAATTGATGAAGTGCTACGAAAGTGTGTGGGAACAATCAGGATATTTTATTTCTGTTATCACTTCATTTCCTTTTAATTCATTTCAGGAAGTCCAATAAGAAAGCAGATGATTCGGTTGGCTCCCACCATGCCTGAAATCAGCAGTGCAAACTTATTCTGGGCCTGCATGGGTGACTCGACTACACAGAAAATCACCTTTGATCTTTCAGTTGAAAACATTGAACATATAAAAAGGGCAGAGTTCATGCTTTGTAACTCAACATATAACCTTGAGCCTGGGGCATTTGCCTTGATTCCGGAACTTCTTCCAATAGGACCACTCTTGGCAAGCAACCGGCTGGGAAATTCAGCAGGATACTTCTGGCCTGAAGACCCAGCCTGTTTAAAATGGCTAGACCAACAGCAACCGAACTCAGTCATTTATGTTGCGTTTGGCAGCTTCACAGTTTTCGACAAACTCCAATTCCAGGAGTTAGCACTAGGACTTGAACTCTGCAACAGACCATTCCTGTGGGTTGTAAGGCCAGATTTAACCAATGATTCAAATGATACATACCCAGAAGGATTTCAACACAGAGTTGGCACTCGCGGGCAAATGGTTGGTTGGGCGCCGCAGCAAAAGGTTCTTAGCCACTCTTCCATTGCCTGTTTCTTAAGCCATTGTGGTTGGAATTCCACCATGGAAGGGGTAAGCAATGGGGTTCCTTTCTTGTGCTGGCCATACTTCGCTGACCAATTCTTCAACGAGAGCTACATTTGCGATATTTGGAAGGTTGGATTGAGGTTTAACAAAAACAAAAATGGGATAATCCCAAGAGAAGAAATCGAGAAGAAGGTGGATCAAGCGCTTGGTGATGGAAATTTTAAAGCAAGAGCATTAGAGCTCAAGGAAAAAGTCACGAATAGTGTCAGAGATGGTGGTCAATCTTACAAGACTTTGAAGACTATCGTCGAATGGATCAAAGCATAGACAGAAGTAAGACAAACTTTGAATATCTTGTCCACAATAACCAACAATCTCAACTACCCTAATGCAGTTTCTCTTCCTTAAATATATTCTGAATTGTTTTAGCAGGAAAACATAAGAATATTTCATATGTTACAGGGTGTGAAACATAATGAATTTCTCAATTCTGTTCTCTTTTGCTTGTCCTCCTGCTGTTATCATTTATCAACCTAGATACTGATAATCCCCAGAATATGAAGATTGTCTTTGAAATGTACATGTTATGAGTTTCAATTGACGGCAAAATTGAAGCAAAACGATTAAAGTTAGCCTATTGCCGTCCGAAAAACCCAAGAAATTGATGTCCTGAATGTTAGGTTAATATCTGAGGTCTGCAGCCATTTGATGGTATAAACAAAAACAGGGATGGGAACAAGACAAAAGGAATGCTAAATCAGGCAAATCAACGATTTTGCCAGGTACAAACAATACAAACACAGACTGGCTGTCATATCAACCAAAGAATTTGAGTTAGAAAACATAGATTGATAGTTTCCTTCCTCTATATCCTTGCACCGAATATTAGTATTCCTGAATTGTACAGGTAGTAAGAGAATTTGAGTTGAAAACTCGAAGTCACAATACAAGTATAGCAACAATCGTCAAGTCTTTTACCACACTTCTCAAGGAAATTGAAGGAAGAAGTGGAGGCAAAAAGCTCCTAAAAAATTGGCTTTTGTCACATGGTGTTTCTACTCTTGGGCAGGCTGAGTAAATATTCATAATGCACTGCATGCCAGCCCACACTCTTTTTACTTTCTTTGTTTTCGTGTGCAAGTAAAAATGCCGGTGCAAGTGTCTGACTCTCATCCCTCTCATTCCCATAATCTAAAACAGTAACAGTAGTCACTGTATAACATGGCTTGGCTGTGAAAAGCCTGTCACCCACTTCATTACTCACTTCCTCCATAATCATTCATTCAAACACCCCTCCAAATTTTGGAAAGACAAGAATTTCATTTTACTTAATTTTTGAGTAAAATTAAAAGGATATTTGCTATAAAATTAAGAAGGTATTTAGTAAATTAACTTTTAATAGAATTTACTTAATTTTTTTAATTAAAATTTAATATTTAATATTGTAATCTTATAGCAAATGTAACATAAAAATCATCCCCCTTTATCTCACTTCAATACCAGACAGGTCCTTAATTGAGTTACTTAATTGACATGCTTTATACTTTTCTTGTCCATTGCTTGGTATCTTCTCTATTTTTGACACAAAAGCTTACATTTATTTTTCATATTAAACTTTGTGTATACTTTCTTCCATGGCAATTTAATTTTCTTAAAGAAAACTTCTGCCAACAAAAACATTTGATAAGTATAATTCCAAAGAGAAACACAAATTTCAATCAAACCCAGATTTGAATTTTCTTTTAATAAAATTTCAAATCCCAATACAAGTTCTGGGATTGCTCTGACTTATGATTCTCATCAAAAATGAGTAAATTAATTCGCCTAACAAAGACAAAAAAAAATTAATGTAAAGTTAGAATACAAATTGTAGTGTTTGATTTTGTTGAATTTCAAAATAATACTTTATAAATTCTTGAAAAATGTTAAATCTAATATAATAAACTAAAAATATTAATGAAGAAATTAAGAGCTTAACACCCAAGACTAACTATTGAATTAGACCAAAGGGAAACTTTAGCTTCAAAATGGTTCTACTTTGTCTCACAAGATTTTGAATTCTCCTTCTCATTTTCCTTCACTTTCTATCCCACCAAACACAAACTTACAAACCATGCATGGAAAAACTAAAGATTCATAAAATAAAAACATTAAAGAAAAAATAAGAGAGAAAAGAAACCCTCAGACATTTCATTGAGTAAATAGAAGGGTAGTAGTTATAATAATACATTAACGTGATTATCATTTTGATTCTCCCTGCAGGTTGTGCTTGTGGTGGCAGATCCATAAAACTCGATCAATCTCTGCAAAACGACGACGCGGGTCCTCAAAAGAATGATATAATCGGCAGTTTCTTGGAACAACTGCTCAGTTTTTACCATCTGATCGTGATCTTCTTCTACATCTCCATTTTTGAGATGGCTGCTGCTTGGAATTAGGTTTTTCAGAGCCTCCAGCTTGTCCGAAAACTTGCCATTACTGACAAGTTTTGCAGTAGCAGCAGCTGCTGATGAAACGCTTCTTGTTCTTGTTCTTCGTCCAGCTCTGCAACATGCACGTGCTTGAGCTCTTCTCCTAATGGTTTCTGCTACTGTTCTTCTTCTTCTTTCTGCTGCCGTTTGTGTCTTTCGCAGACAGGATCTGAGAATTTTTCTGGTTCTCATTGGAGAGTTTGAGAGAAAGAAAGAGAGTGAGATGAAGTAAGATTACAGAGAGTGAGAGACACTACGGGGTTTAAGTAATGGTGAATAGGGATATTGCCACTGGTTTTTGTTGTTATTACTATACAGCCATTGTTAGATTGAACATTTGATAGTCCCTGCAAAATTTAAGTATGAAAACCAGAAATATCTTATGTAAAAGGGTAAGAATCTAGAGGGGAAGGATGGGGACACATGTACACAAGTCTTGTTATAAATATAAATCGAACGGCTTAACATCGTTTAAGGCTGATTGGTTGTCGAATGGTGTATAAATATTAATAGTATTTACAATAGATGATATGAGTGAGAGCCAAAATGGACCCATTCCTGTCGTGATCATGGCCTAGAATCAAGAGATATTATCTGTATTATATCTTCTCTATCTCCTGAAAATATTCAAAAGTTATAGGCAAATTGAAGAGAAGATCATGGCACAAGTTGCCAACACTAACTAAGGCTAAGAGGAGAGAGAAAGAGAGAGAGATCTCAGCTTGGCACATACATACAGCAAAAGCCTGTCTTGTCTGTTATTCCACATGCCAAGTTCGCCATGCTTGTTATCTTCTTCAAATATTCCCCAAGTACCCTTCTCATTTTAATGTTTGGTTAATGGAATTCTCTAAGATAAGTGGGATTTGGATCTACATTAATATACTACCAAACTCGTATAAGACAATGATGCATGCCTTGAACAAAACAAGATTAGTAGTGTAGTTAGTCGATAATTTGTAGTAATGGATGGTTGGTTTAGATGTAGATGAATGAAAAGAGGGGCAAAGGAGTAAAATGAATGGAAAAGAAGTGGTGAGAGGGAAGGGGAAGAAGGGTTGTGGCTTCCCAAAAGCGTGCATGTGAAGGTGATATGGGCCAGCAAAGCCCCCCAATATCAGCAAGAGAGAAGAAGAGCAAGCACATGGGAAAGCACATGCATATATAATACAATTGTAGATATCATTTGGATTATAGCTTAGCTTAGTTTAGGTTAGCTTAGCTTGCCCTTGAAATTGAGTAACATGAATTTGACGTGTAACAAAGTTTCATCCGACAATAAAGCACCTATCATGTTAAGTTTTAAGTGGAACAGTTCTATTATGTCAGTATATATTTTTTTATTTTATTAATTAAATAATCTCATCATATTAACAATATTAACGTGATAAAATCGTTCTATTTAAGATATTTTCCCTGCATATTTTTCGCATGCTTACTGCTGTCATCAACTTCCATGCCATGCATTCCCTTAATCCCATTCATTTTCTTTCCCCCTTTTTTCTTTTTCTTTTTTCTTTCCCTTTTTATTAAAGTTTTGTAACTTCTATTCCATAGTTATTAATACAAAATTTAAGTGTAACAATTCAAGTTACAATTTTTAAAGCATCGAATTTCAAATTTAATGTAACAATTTACAAAACTATTATATCAACTCAAGTTTTAATGTTCTTAGGACAATAATTTTTTTCATCTCCAAAGCAAGAAATCAAAAATTACACTATTTTTAGAAGAAATATAATATATTAATATAAATATTATTCATGTATAATTAGAAACGATCTTAAATTTTAGAATTCTAAGTAAGTTATTAAATTTTAATTTTTATTAAATTTAATATTAAAATAAAAAATAAATAATAATGCATACTTAATTTATATTTAAACTCTTAATTTTTATCAAATTTTAAAATTCAAATCGGTCATGTCAGCACCACCATTGTGTACAATGAATATTAACCATTTCTCTATTGTATTATTTAATTATTTATTTAATGTATCATGCATATTAACATTAAGAACTGCCTTTCAAAGTATATAATATACGATCACTTGATTTGATACACGTTTTGGGCTTGGAATCGAAGCTCGTAAAATGAGGCATGTGTGCCATGGTGTAACAAGTGCATGTGATTATATTCTTATTATCTTAATGTGATGTTTGAAAAACTTTTCCCAATAAAGTATGATCAATCACAATAACGTTAAATTTTCTCGGGAAAGCTGTCTTTTCTGCCAAGCCAAACACTTTCTCTTTGTTATGGATAATCTTGTCGTGCACATGGTTGATCCCATTCTTTATTAATTAGTTTGGTATTGAATATTAGAAACTAAATTGAAAAGGGTCTCCCTCCATTGCATTGATAGGTAAACTTTTGGTGAACCACAAAAACATGCACCAATTTTGTATGCTCAAAATTAAATGTATTGTTAGTTTTATTTATAATTATTGTGAAATAAAATAATTAATTATTATATATAAGTGATTAAATAAATAATATATTTATAAATAAAAATAATATTTATTAAATATTTTTTATTATTATAATTTTAAAAATAAAAAAATTATCATACTATAACTATTATTTGATACTTATTCAATCACATAATATAAATTTATCATTAAATAAAAATTATTATAAATATTATATAATTAAATAATTATACAATAATATAATGTAAATAATTTCGTGAAAATTCTTTTAAAATAATTCTTGAATGTATGTTTTAAAATATTATTTATGAATTCAAAGTTATTCATAAGTGTGAAATCTTCATGTAAAAAGTTGATTTCTTCTTGCTCCCTCCCTCTCCTTCTCTCTCTCTCTCTCTCTCTCTCTCTCTCTCTCTCTCTCTCAAATGACCAAATTTCTCTCTCTAGGTCAAATAAACACACCATGCATAAGGACCATTTTTAGAAGAGGGATTGTGATGTAACACTCAAACATTTTCAGTCTCTTTGTCTTTGATCTTTTTGGTTCATCAAACAAGAATAATTCAGCAGAAAGCAGAAGCAGAAGCAGAAGCAGCTAGGTCTTTAAGTCATGTGCATGTTTTGTTGCTTTATTCCTTTTGTGTTTTGGTCTGTTGAGACACTGCCTGCCCTATAAAACATGGGTCAGTAACCCCTTTCTTCCCTTTTTTTGTTTGGATACCCTGCCCTGCCTGCCTACCTTACCCATTTGTCCATATGACATGACCCACTTGTTTTGTCTAACATCCAACATTTGGGTTTCTTTTCTTCTCTTTTATTTTCCTTTCCTATTAATTTCATGCTACATCAATTATTACATTAGGGTCATGCCGCCCTTATCACTTCTCCTTCACGGCTTCTCCCAAGTTTATAATTATAAATTACATAACAAATTCTGAAGAATATGTCTTTGGTCAAACACTTTTCCACCATTGTTCTTGAACAACTTGAAACCAAGTTTTCCTTTGGACTCTTAAAAATAGGATTGGTGACTAATTCAAATAGTATATCTTAAATGGGCCAAGTCCATTAAAAGCCCAAATTGACCCAATAAAAATGGTTGTTGTTGATGTTAACATAATCTTATTTAAGAGATATTTATTTATTTATAAAAATTAAATAAAGAAATTTTAGAAATTAATTGGAGATAATTAAAATAATTAAAAAAAAAATTGCTAATCCTTCAATTATTGAGTAAGAGGGTCTGTTTATACATGTCACCTTTTATATTTTCTCCCTTTCTCTATCCCTCTTTCTACTTTCAAGTTTCAACAATATCTGAAATCGAGGGTTTTACTTATTCAACCGAACAGATTGTTCAAGATAGGTAATTCTCTTGCCCGATCATCTTTTCACTTCTCCCTTACTTTTCTTCCAGTCTCAATTTCACCTCTCTCGCTTCATTTTCACTCTCTGCGAGTCTCTGTCACTCGCGCTTGAGCCCGATCTGGGTTTTTGTGTCTCTTTATGTATATGTTGATTTAGCATATGCATTTGACGAAATGCGGGCATGGGTTTTGTTTGTCTGATCAATACTTGGGTGACTGGAATTTCAACCTTTTGGTCAATAAATATTCGGACATTGACCATACAGAAGATAAACCAAATGTGTTGCTAATGTTGTTTTATACGCATGGAAAATGAGTTAGTAATAAATTTTTGCAGCTAGTGTTACTTATGTTGGCTAAGGTTTGCGAGATATTGTTATTGGAATTGCCTTTTGTTGTTGTTTCATCAAATATTTGTTGCTGAATTGACTTCCTTGTGTTGCTGATTAAGAGTGTATCTCTAAACTATGTTGTTGTAGATATGATTCTTATTAATTTTTGTTGCCATTTCTTAGTTGAATTGACCTTGCAGATTTGTGCATTTACGAAGCATAAGAATTTGGTTAGGAAAGCTTTGGTGCAGTTAACTAATGTAGTTGTTGGAAATCTGATTTTTGATGTGGTAAAATTGTCCCACGTACTTGTACGTTGTGTCTTGAATGTTAGTGTTGTTACCTGCTTATCCTGTTCTTGAAGTGTTAAGTTTCGTGAATGATCAACTTCATTTTTGTGTGACTGCAGCTAAGATTCTTGAGCTAAATTTGATGTGCATGTTTGTATGAGGCTCTTTCTGCATGCAACAGTCCATAGTCCAAAGTTGCAGGGTTGTAGTGTTGCAGTTACATGCTTCTAAATGGAATAGAGTTCAAAAAGAAATGGTTTACGTATGTCAACTCATTATATTATTTATTTTAAGATGGAATAGGAGGATTTTATTTGGCAGACCATTGACAGTTAACAGTATTGTCTTTTTGTGTTGAATAAAATAGTGGATTATAATCACCTACACATTGCTTTGATAATGAGATCTAGTTTACCTGGATCACTTTTTTTGGCAAAAATTTAGATTTTGGAGGAGTTAGATGTTCCTTTTTAAAAAGTATTATGTTGTGTTCTCTAAAAGTAATATGTTATGTTCTGCAGCTGTCTGTTTTTTAAGCATGGACATTTCTATAGTGAATCTTTGTGTTCAGTGTTCTAGCTTTGAACAATAGGGTTTATATTTATTTTACTTTTGGATTTGAAATTTCCTATCTTCTAATTTTACAGGTAATTGCTTGTGAATCAACTGTCTTCCGTGTCCCCATGATGTAAACAGTTTCAAGAACACCTTATTGTTCCGCATTTTGTCTGTTGTTCACAAGCTGAAAATGGCGAATGAAGAGATTTTGAAGGCCGTTTTTCCTTTTCTGGATGGAACAGACCTTGCATCATGCATGGTAGTATGTAAGCAATGGAAAGACATAGCCCAGGATGACTACTTCTGGAAATGCCTTTGTGCAAGGAGATGGCCTTCGATTTGCAAGCAACCAAATCCTCCCACTGTAACCTACCGCAAGTTTTACCAGACCTTTTATAAACGGCAGATTTGCAAGCAACCAAATCCTCCCACTGTAACCTACCGCGAGTTATACCAGACCTTTTATGAATGGCAGAATCGTCGAACTCTTCCACCACCAAGACTTTCCTTCAAGGATTTGGAATTTTTCATTGACATCTGGGCTGAAGATAAGTTAATCTTCTCAGAAGTGGTCCCAGGCCCTGTACTCCAGCATGGAATGAAGATCCCACCAACTGCAACACCTGACATGCTCGGATATAACCTTGAGCATGGTGAGTACAAGATGGCCATTCCTGTTGATCCAAGGTTTACTGTTAATTGGAGCCAAACTGTTAGTGTCTCGGTGTTCTTGCGATGCAAGGATTCCAACAGAGTTGCTTGCATAATTAATAAATCGGAGTTTGAACACATAGATTGCCCAGCGCGTAGAGCCAATGCATTTGAGTATCTCGACTTCTCCCCTGGTTATCCTTTCACTTCAAGAATCGAGGCATGGATAGCATTGTGCTTTGTGGAAGAAGGAAACGAAAGTGTTTTCGATGATGTTTTCCATGTTTTCGGAGTTGAAATGGATTTTTGGAATACCGCAAATTCCGAGGAAGAGGTTTTGTGGCTATTAGACATGCTAGATTGGAAGTAAGGATGAAATCGGTGGCCAAGTCAGTGGAAAAATTAAATTAAAAAGAAAAAAAGCATTCTGAATTGATGGAAACTTGTTTCTATGTTGAGAGTCTCAAGTGTTTTACCTATTTTCTGAATACCGTCTGTGGAGCGTCATCAGACCTCCCTGGCCTTCAGTGTATAGTCTTGTACGAGGCGTATCAGCTTGTTGCATGTTCAAAGTTTGTACGTATCTTTTCATATTCAATATGCAAATAATTATCGGACATATTTTCTTGTTTGATTTCTCCACTATTTAGCTCTTGCAGTGTTACTTCATTGTCACATAATTTTTATGAAAATATGACCCAAGATTGAAATCTGCAGGAATTTCTCAGGAAAGTTTTAAAAGAAGGCGTGACACATCATTGAGAAAATTTAATGCATCAAGTCATGCTTGCATCTCTGCAATGTGAAATAAATAGAAGCAAGAACAAAAAGAAACAAAATCGATTAAGATACAAAATCTCTTTCCTTGTTCCACACAGAACGTTCATACAACACCAGACAAAATATGATAGTAATAACAACTAAGAACCCTAAAAATTTGACTTCCCTTCAAAAGTCTGTCCAAACGGCCAGTTTGCCGGCGCAGCATTATCGAGCTGCACCGTTTTCCCATCACTCGTTGTAACCTGAAACGACAAACTTTGCCCCACCAGCTGCGTTCCCGTCTGCCAATTCTGTCCCCAGTTCCGACTCATTGGTAGCCAATTCGTTTTCTCTCCTTTTATTTTCACAGCGCTAACATCTCCAGCTCCGCCCACGTTGTATACCAGAACCAGCGTCCAGTACGGATTTCCCTTCACTTCGAGCTTGACTCCTCCTTGTTTACTACACGTGATTTTCTGGAATTTTACGGGAATGACTCCTGCTACCTTGGCTGCAAGCTTTACGAACATAGGCATGGAAAGATCGAAGTGTTTCTGCGGAGGATTGCACCAGTTTTCTTCTGGCTTGGAGTAGTTCGCTGGGCAAAAATTTGTGGCTGTGATTTTGATCGTGCCGGCACCTTTGATGCACCACTTTGGATCGTTTATGCACATGATTTCGAAACATGCACCGCAGGCAGCGCCATTGTTGAAGAGCGCTGTGCTTAGAGCTGCTGTTTCCAGGCCGTAGCCTTGCTTTTTCAGATCACCATAACCACAAGCTCCTTCTGTTAGTCCATCAAACAAAATGTTAGAGATCATGAACACTTCAGAGATTTCTGTATTTCCATGCAAAGTTATTGTAGTCTGTAGCCATAATAATAAATTTTATCTATAGAAAACAAAGTGTCACACCGAACACTATCCTCAATTTGTACGATGAAGTTTGTATAAAGGATATTATTAACACTTACGCATGGTATCCTTTCCGGACATGTCACCGTAAAATGTAGCACGACCATCTTCCCATGCACCATTAACAGGCATTCTTCTAGCCCTGGCCACCATAGCCATAACCACCATAAAAACACTGAACCATGCAAACAAAACATTCATGCGACAAGCCATTGCTCGCAGCAGCAACAAAGAATAAGAAGAAAAACCAAAGATTTGATCGATATATTGAACAACTTCATTGAAAAATTGGTGAAATTTATAGGGATCATTGGCTGAAATATACAAGGAAATATACTCACTGGAAGTCAAATATGTAAGGATTAGAATATACAAAGTATCATCTTCATTGCAGCCGTTTCCCTATTTGTCTGTACAGCAACATCATTGCTGTGGAAATTATGTTACAGCAAATCAAACAGTTGTGTCTTCTCGAAGCAGTTTCGAAAACTTCAAGTACGAATGATGCTTCAAAGGTTTTAATTGATTATTAAGTAGGACATGTTCTCACTTTAGTTTCTGTGGTGGAGTTTCCTTATTCCCTTTTAGTTTATGAATTGAAAATTTTGATCAATGAATTTGATGAAGAGATTACTAATTATGTTCAAATGATTTGGCAGGCACACTTGAAAAGTTCTAATTCCCATGGGGTCTATTTACAAATATATAAAACTAAGGGTTCAAATTGTTAAAAGCCTTTTCACACAAAGCTTACGATGAAAAGATAAACACGTTGATGCGTCACAACCACGTAACCAAGGGCATTACCGTAACTTTCTATTTTTAAATGTATTTGTGATTTTGGAGAGCGCCCCATTTACCTCCGATAAAATTCAAAATATTTTTTTAAAAAATAAAATGTTTCAAAACTTTAAAAATAAATAAATAAATAAATAATTTTACTAAAATAATTTTTTATTAAATTTTATAAATAATTTTAAAATTTTAAAAAATTTTATAATTAAATATAATACTAACCGTATTGATCAAATTCAATTGATAATTAAAGAAAAATTTTGTTTATATTTATACGAAAATTTGGAAAATATTTAAAATTAAATATTAAAAATATATAAATTTAAAATAATTTCCTCCTCAAACGGAAATATCAATTTTACTGATTAAATAGTAAATAACAGGGGTATTGTGGTAACTTCATAATCCGTAGACTTTATTTCGTTCACCACCTATAAAATCCAATCCTCTTGCCTGGACCAAAAACTTCCCAAATTTCGCTTTCCCCGCCATTTGCTTCTCTCATTTTCTGTTCTAGGGCTCAGAACTCTTCTCTCCGCCATAGTTTTCTCTTAATAGCCCTTGGATTTCCACATTATTACGCAAATACCACTCCTTATTCATGCTTTTCTTCTGCAAAATACGAACTCACCGGTTAATTAATCGATGAGCAGCTATCCGAGTAATTCAGCTCCCGGCTCGGGCATGGGCCATTGGGGGATCGGCTTGTCGAACACGATACACTCGGAAGTCGCTCCGTGCTTGCCGTTGCCGTCGCTTCCGGTGTTCTTCGGCGCATCGGATCCGAACCTCAGCTTGTTCGATGAAGTCAGCAGTGTTAGTAATTATGGTAGTTATAGGTCGTTGAATCGGACTGAGATTCTCGCTGAGTCTGGTCGAATTGCTGACATGCTACGGGAAACCGACGTTTCGTATCTGTAAGCGTTTGTTTTCTTCTCCTCCTTCTTCATTTTTAAAATTCGTGCAACAGTTTAGTGTTTCCGAGTTTTAGCTAGCGTAGGTAGGTGAAAATTTTGGCTATGCTTGAATTTTGTTTGTTTTAGTGGTTATTTCACTTTTCTTGTGTGTGTTTGTGTGTATGTATGTATGTATTTTTTACTCTTTCTAGTAGCTTAAGTTCGAGGCAGCTAGAAATTTGATTAGTTTTCTAATACGAGAATTTTTTTTGAGTGGCTCAAGGATGAGTGAATTGTGATTCACAGTGAGGAAGTAGATATTTTGAACTGTATATGTTTAAGTGTAAGTGATTCTGTTTGTTTCTGCACCATGAAATAACAACTTTGAATTTTGGCTGCTTTTGAATTTCTAGGAGGTATTTTTATATTTAAATGTGAAATTTTACTACAACAGGTGACATAAGCATTAATATATAAAATATCTTTACTGACTGATAAACTGGCCACATCAATGAGGGTGACCAATAGAACTTTTGCTTCCTTTATATAATGATTCATTTGTTCCTTGGCTTTTGTTTATCTATTTATAGGCATCTAAGAGATGAGGCAAAGCCAGTTCCCTGCAGCTATGTGCAACCTTTAGAACTTCACAATTACGTTCTCCAATGCAATGCAGAAGCTTTTGAGTATGTCACTCCTGGTAAACAAAGTATTCTCAGTTGCTCTGTTTTTTTTCCCCGCCCTTTCCTTTTCCTTTTTAAATTTCATATATCTCCTGCTATTGCTTGGATAAATTTGCTTAATGAACTAGTCCAAATGTTCCCTGTTTCTGATATAGATTAATAAGGAAACAACTTAAACAAAATTAAATTTATTTTGATTTTGCAAAAGATAATTCTAAATCAATTTCACCATGATAGAGTAACAGCAAGTTGGCATGTGATGCTGCTTATATTTGTAAATAAGCATTTGTCTCATTGTGGATACTTAAGATATAGAGGATACTTAAGGTATAATTAAGGCAGTTGTATTAAAATTTTGATGAAGGGAACAGTTGATTTAAAGAAAGGGTTGGCATTAAGCCATTACTTTTTGCATCGTGGATGAAGACTAGTTGCATGTTACAGCAAGTTACCACAATGGAGTTGCTTTGGTGCAAATGCAGGGTAAATTAATGAGTCTACGGTTTTGAACAGAATTTGGAGTGAAATTAATGAACTATTAGTGTCAATTTCCAAGAGGTTTGTTGAAGCAATCATTCTCATTTTTGTGTTGCAATGTGAGAGGGATTTATTATATGGCCATGGAATTAATCTTTTCTTTATTTTAAAAAGTGGTAGGCAGTCAGAACAAAAATATTTAGATAAGAGAATATGATTCTTTTCTCTTTAGTATTATTGGATGAAGACATTGCAAGAAAAGTTATGGCAAAAATGGTTTTATATGTGGGAAAATGGAAAAAAAGTAGCCTCATTTTGAATAGATGAGGTAAGTCCTGCGGTCTATATCATTTCTAGCACTCACAAACCAAAGGTCCCTTGGTTTCAATGAGTTGTTATTTTTGCAATTAAGCTCTTGCTTTGACTAATTTTCTTTTGAGTTATGAATTTGAATGAAATCTCTGTTACTCCTCAGTTCATTTTAATTGTACTAATGCTAGCAGTCTAACCGTATTGCTACAGTGTTGAACTGAAAGATTAAGAGAACTGGTTTGTTTGACATGTTTATAAGCTTGTGAATATACAAATATATCCCATACATTAATCACTCCTCTGATGTCATTGTTAATTTATAACAGTTTTGCCATTGGCTTTCATATGTGTTAGTTGTCAAAAAGTAACCATAATTTAACAAGCCTATGTTAAGTGATTCTGATGGCTTTACTTATTGCCATCTTTGTTAAGCTTTGCATGAGTAAATTTATACATTTTTGTTCTCAATTCCAAGTGTACTGTTCTTTTGTGATTCATAACTAAGTAATTGTACCCTTGGTGCAATCATTGTTGCCGAAGGAACATTCTAAAGTGATTTCTGAGATTTTGATGGAATTAAATTATTGTTTCACTCTATACTCATTCTAGTCTTGTTGCTTAAATTTGCATCTGCTTGTGTCTCCTTCCATCCCTGTTTTGAGATGCACTGTTCTTAGCAGATGATTTGATGTTGCTGTGCTTATTGTTTATTGCATTGTTCAAGTCTCTCAGGTCATATCAAGGAGCAAATTTCTGGTAGTGTGTTGTTTGAAAGGAAAGAGTCTGAACCTAGCAAGCTTGGTACGAGTGGCTTACACAGAGATTATATTGGAGCCCAGAATCACCAACTCGACCGTGTTCTTTCAAATGTATGCATGCACTTTTATTTGCTTTTCAATGATTGGATTACTTCTATATCGCTGAATCTGGAAGATGAAATTGCAGGATGTATCGACATCATCTTCCCGGAAACCCAAACTGAAGAAGAAAGGTGGAAGTGACATCTCTTTGTCAGTGCAACCAGACCCTACTGAGGTTCAAGGTTGGTCTATGTGGTTGTTTGTTATTTTCTCTTCTCTTGTTCTCTCCTCTGCACCCCCCACCCTCCCCCACCTGCCCTGTCAACTACCAACTTCTTTTCCTTTCATATTCATGTGAATATCAATGGTTTGTTATCCTTTTGTAGATGCTGCAATTGAGAGATTTTGTGAGATGTTAGAAGATTTCTGTGGCAGAGCTGAAATTCCTAACGATGATCAGAATGATGCAGAATTGTTGTCTATACCTGTTGCTAATGTGAGAATGGTTGTGAATGAAATATTGTCACTACGTGCAAAGAAGCTTCTACATTTGGTTTCAGTAGATATTCTGGTGAGACTGTTACAGGTTCTAGATAATCAAATACATCGAGCAGAAGGTTTGTCAGTTGATGAACGTGAGCACGTAAGTTACACAATTATAATTTGTTCTTTCTTGTCATGGTGTGTGTGCATATTTTTCATTTCTTTCAAGATAGTTTGGCACTTCCTTTGGGTTTTCAATGTAACTAGTGAACCAATTTACAATTGACACATCATTTCATTTTTTTTAGAGAGAAGTTAGTTTCACATTCTTACATTTTGATGGCACCTAATGCCTGGAAGAGAATCATATCACAAGAGTACAGATTTTTCCTTGTGATATATTAATGTAGTCTCCTCTTCGGTTTTGTCTTTTCTAGTAAATGATTCATATTTACTCTATGCAATTACTTTTAGATGTTTTTAGTTATTTAAACACAAAGGGCTTGCCTTGTCCAGAGGGAGAAGAGTATTGGCACGTAGCAGATGTATCTTTCAAGTTTTGAATTGTCTGCAGTTTTTAACTGAGCTTATTCACCACCCCACCCCCCTCCTCCTCTTCTAGTCGCACACCCCTTGCTATGGGGCCTTTTGGGCATATTTACTTTGTGGACAACTCATTAACTATCTTTTACATTGTTTTGATTAACAATAGAAGTTCTCTTATTACTTAGCACAAAAATTGAAGTAATAAAATAAAATAAGCAAAGGTGTTACCTTCTAAATTCTTAGTTTTAGTTTGAAGTAAGTTTCCAGTGACTCTCAGATATATTGGCTTCTTATTTTTAGTACATTGTTTCAGGTGAAATTTGATTTTTTTTGTTTTTTAAATCTGTTTTGTTTATTTATTTTCAGGCAGACTCAGATGTAGTTTCATTGATCTTTTGTGCCCTCGAGTCAATTCATGCAGCTCTAGCTATAATGGCTCATGATGAGATGCCAAAGCAGCTTTATAAGGAGGAGGTACATGCTTTATTTATTTTCTTGTTAAAATTAACAGCACTTGTTTTCTTGCTGATTTACATTTCCTTCTTCTTGTAAGACTTTGCTCTAATGTGATTTTGTTGGATTTGCAAAACCATGGTGGTGGTTGCTATTGTGCCTGCACCAGATCATTGAAAGGATTTTGGAGTTCTCAAGACATCAAATAACAGATGTCATGTCAGCTTATGATCCAATATACCGGGCTCTGCATAAACCACATGAAACCGGAGCATTTGAAGGTTGGCATTTTGATTAATCCAGAAAACTAGACTACTCTTGTTTACTAAGTTCCTTAATATCAATATCCTTTGCTTTTCTATGCTTCTGATTGTATGCATGGTTCCACGTCTTTCTCTCTTTTTTTTTGGTTTTTTGTTCTAAGTCTTTGTTCATTTGATAGTGAAGCAACTGCACCTTGCTTCATCATTCTGCAGTTATTTGACTTCCAGTCAATCATTTTCAGTTTTACTTGTGTTCTCAGATGCATAAGTTACACTTATCTTTCCAGGTGATGAAGATGAAGAGCCTGATGCTGACTTAGGCTTAGCTAGCAAGAGACGGCGCAATATCAAGAGTGTCAAAGTGAAGAAATCTGCAATGAACAAGTGTGCTTACCAATATGCTGTTCCTCTAAATTAAATAATGACTTTTAGGGTGTCTAAAGTCAGGTTTCTTCTTATTGTTTTTGTTTTTTTCGTTGATAGGATCTCGGGTGCTATGAATTCTATACTTCAGAAGCTTTGCACAATTCTTGGTTTACTCAAGGATTTGTTGTTAATAGAGAGATTATCTGATAGTTGTATTCTGCAACTGGTGAAGACAAGCTTTGCAACATTTTTGGTGGATAATATCCAGCTTCTGCAGCTGAAGGCTATTAGTTTAATAAGCGCGGTAGTGGTTCTTCTTTGCTGCCAATGGATATACTCCATACATGCATGCATACATAGAAAAGTATGTGCTCACAGTGGAATGCTGCTTGTACAAATCTCCTAACAATTTTTGTTAATGGTGCTACAGATATTCTATTCATACGCTCAGCATCGCACTTATGTGATAGATGAAACACTTCAGCTGCTTTGGAAGTTGCCATCCTCAAAGCGAGTGTTGAGAACGTATCACCTACCTGATGAAGAACAGAGGCAGATTCAGATGGTCACTGCATTGCTAATTCAGTTGGTTCACAGTAGTGCAAACCTCCCTGAAGCTTTAAGGAAAGCAACAGGTGGTAGTACCATCTTAGAAGTGCCAATTGATACTGGTTACCCAACCAAATGCCACGAAGCAGCAACAGAAACATGCTGTCTTTTCTGGACCCGTGTTCTTCAGCGCTTTACGAGTGTAAAGACTCAGGATGCCTCTGAACTGAAAGTGATGATGGAGAATCTTGTAATGGATTTACTGACAACTTTGAATTTGCCCGAATATCCAGCTTCGGCTCCCATTTTGGAGGTGACATATGCATAAACTTGTCTTTATTACAAAAAAGGAAATTAAAATTAGAATACAAACTTCTTGTTTTCTTAGATATTTGCATTTTTGTTTTGCTGTGCTAAGAGACTTCTACTTGCAGGTTCTTTGTGTCTTACTACTACAGAATGCTGGGCCGAAATCTAAAGATGTCTCAGCACGTGTAATGGCCATTGACCTTCTTGGTACTATTGCTACTAGGTTAAAGCAGGAAGCTATTCTCTGCAGCAGGGAGAGATTCTGGATATTACACGAACTGGTCGGAGGGGATGACAGTGATCAGAATTACCCAAACGATATTTGTTCTGTTTGTTCGGATGGAAGGCTTGAAAAGAATTTGTTTATGTGTCAAGGTTGTCAAAAATTGTTTCATGCTGACTGCATGGGGGTAAGAGAGCATGAAGTACCTAGTCGTGGCTGGTATTGTCAGTTTTGTCTCTGTAGGAACCAACTTCTAGTCCTACAATCATACTGCAAATCACAGTGCCACGGTGATGGTAAAAAGATTCACAGTCAGTCAGAAAACAACTCTGAAGCCTGTGATACAATTACAAAACTTGAAATTGTTCAACAGATGCTCTTGAATTACCTTCAAGATGCTGTTTCTGCTGATGAAGTGAATCTGTTTGTTCGATGGTTTGTACTCAATGAAGCCCTTTCCTAACTTGTTTTATGTTTGTGTTGATGCTAAAGGGAAGATCATTCACATGCAGGTTTTATGTGTGCCTATGGTACAAGGATGATCCAAAAGCTCAACAAAAGTCCATGTACTATGTTGCTAGAATGAAATCAAAAGCAATAGTCCGTGAATCTGGAACTGTTTCTTCATTGTTGACTAGGAACACGGTTAAGAAAATCACTTTAGCATTGGGACAAAATAATTCTTTCTCTAGAGGGTTTGATAAGATTCTTCATATGCTTCTGGTGAGTAATTCTTTCCTTCCTCTTATTATTGCTTTGCAGTTTCCTCTGTGAAACGATCTTTAGTCTTGGGACTTCACTCTTTGCAGGTTAGTTTAAGGGAGAACTCTCCCGTAATCAGGGCCAAGGCTTTACGATCAGTGAGTGGAAAATTTTCTTTCTAAGCTGTTAAGCATTTTATTGGAAAGAGAATGATCATTGTTGTGGTTGCATTGATCATATTCACTGTCCTTTTTCCTATATTTTATGGGAGCAGGTTAGTATAATTGTAGAAGCTGATCCAGAAGTATTGTGTGACAAACGCGTACAAGTGGCTGTTGAAGGAAGGTTTTGTGACTCTGCAATATCTGTAAGAGAGGCAGCATTAGAGCTTGTTGGCCGCCATATTGCTTCGCATCCTGATGTTGGTTTGAAGGTATGTTAAATCAATCTTCCTTTATTTTGTTTCTGATGTTATTTGAAGTTACTGATCACAGCTTGCATCCGTTCTCACCTAACAATGTTGGGTGATGTGGCAGTATTTTGAGAAAGTGGCAGAGAGGATAAAAGATACAGGAGTAAGTGTCAGGAAAAGAGCAATCAAGATTATCCGGGATATGTGTACTTCAAACGATAACTTCTCTGAATTTACAACTGCTTGCATTGAGATCATTTCTCGTGTAAACGATGACGAATCCAGTATACAGGTTATTCTGAATCCTTATTTTCATTTTGACTGAATTATTTGGCTTTGCTTCCTGTTGTTGATTTACTTCTTTGATACTGCACTTCTATAGTGCTTCATGTCAAGAAAAAGGGAAAAGTACTATGCTTCTATAACTATCTGTAATGATTTCTCTAAACAACTTGATAAATAGTGAGTGATAGAATACTTTATTAAGTAATGATTATAGTTATAATTCTAAATTATTTTTTATTTGCGATATATATGTTTTTGTGTAAGAGTGTACTTAGGACTTAATTCTTAAGTCTCTTAATACAGAATCTGGAGTCTTAAGTCACTCAAGTTACAAGTTTTAAAATTTTTTTCATAACCACAAGCATGTGTATCTGTACAATTTTGGACATCACTAGAACACACGATTAACAGGGGTATGATTACGGTAATCAATTAGGTTGACAATTCACTGGGAGATACAAATCAAGCAGATTTTATGATGTTTAGATGACTATAGCTCTAGCAATTGGGATCATTGTTTCTCTTCTATTGCCTTAATTTGCAGAAGGAAAATTCATACACTATGATTGGGGAACTGATATGTTTCCCTCTTTCACCTCTTTGCTTCAGGCTGAGGTTTCCACAAAAAAGGGCAAAATTTTTGTTAGTGAGAAATTTCAGGAATAATATGGAAGAATGAATCTGTGTGCAGATTTGGAATTCATTGATTCAGAAGGCTATAAGCAAATTTACTATCATTATTTAATAGATGGTATGGCTTTGAGGTTTTTTGTGGACTTATCATGTTTTAACTTGCTAGATTGGCTAGTGCGCAATCTTGTATATTTGGTTTTTCCTTTTTGATATTGTAACATTGGGAATTTTAATTGAGTTTTTAAATTGGCTCCCAAAGTGATTTAGACTATAAGATGGTAAACATTTGGCATCTTGCTTGCCTAACCATTTACATCATATTTTCTTTGAAAATGTTTTCCTGAGACTTGTTCCTTGTATTTACTCTTCTCTCACATGCAGGATCTTGTCTGCAAGACATTTTATGAATTCTGGTTTGAGGAACCTTCTGGATTGCAGACTCAGTATTTTGGAGACGGTAGTTCTGTTCCATTAGAAGTGGCCAAGAAGACTGAGCAGATTGTTGAAATGTTGAGGGGAATGCCAAATCATCAGCTTCTTATCACTGTAATTAAGCGCAACTTAGCCCTTGATTTTTTTCCCCAGTCGGCCAAAGCTGCTGGGATCAATCCTGTGTCATTGGCATCAGTTCGTAGACGTTGTGAATTGATGTGCAGGTGCTTACTGGAAAGAATATTGCAGGTATTCTTTTAGCTTGTTTATGATTTACATTTTGATGACTTAGTTTAATTTTGTGAAACTCATGTTGAGGAATTTGTATTTGTTCAGGTAGAGGAAATGACTAGTGAGGGTGTCGAAGTGCGTACGCTTCCTTATGTTCTTGTCTTGCATGCATTTTGTGTTGTCGATCCAACACTTTGTGCACCAGTTTCTGACCCCTCCCAGTTTGTGATCACTCTACAGCCATATCTTAAGACTCAGGTTATTTGAATTTTATTTTTTTATGATTTATACTTTATATCACATTAATTCAATGAAAAGTAAGGTTATGCATTTGCTGCTTTTAGATGATTGATTTTTTATTTGGTACATCATTGTGATATAATTTCTGTAACATGATCAAAGTAAATGCAGTTCTTATGTTTAGTAAGATTTGTTAATATGTAGTTTGGAGAATTATTTTGATCTAGAATCCCTCCACCCCTCTCCTAATAGTAAATAAATATGTCTATTTTATTATGGGAAACATATTGTAGCCATCAAAAGTATTAAATAGGACATGATTGCCTCCTCCATTTCACTCCACTGTGGAAATTATGCATCCATAAATATTTCCCTGGTGGCTCTATGCGGCTTATCCGTTTCACTCCTACAACTAAACTGTGGAAATTAGTTTTCATGCCATGCAATGTGTCCCTGGCAGCTTTGATTTAAAAGTGCTTGATGGCTTGCAAAGTGGGATTACATATCATGGGAATTCAAGATATGGATGCATGAGAATTGTTGGAAGTGCTGCATGTACCTGACTGCTTAATTCACTTGTTTTTGTTCAGGTCGATAACAGAGTAGTTGCACAATTTGTGGAGAGTATAATTTTTATAATTAATGCTGTCCTGCCATTGAATCGAAAGTTACCTCTGAGTATTATTGAAGAACTGGAACAAGACTTGAAGAATATGATTGTTAGGCATTCTTTCTTGACAGTGGTTCATGCTTGCATCAGGTAAGTTAAGTTTTTTTTTTTTCCATGTCTTTTCATAATTGCAGTTGATAATTTCTTAGATTGTTGTTGTCTTCTACGGAAGGTTGGAACTATACCATGCCTCTGTCTCTCCCTCTCCCTTTGTTTTGTTTTTTTAATTTTTTTGGTTTCTGTTTTTCTGTGGAGAACTGGCTTTTAAATTAAAAAAAAAAAAATTGGAACTGGGCTGCGAAGAGTTAATGAAAGTTATGTTGATGCTGATGCTGCAATACATTTCTGACCTACACTTCCTAAGTCAAGTCCAACACCTCGTTTTGAATTTGAAGGAGTTGGCATATTTTCAATTTCTGTTACATTCTCTTACTGCTGATGCTGGGGGAAAGAAAACTATTATTTTTGTTGTCAAGCATCATTCCAAGACTTGTAAGTCTCACATAGTGTAACTTTTTGGATCTGTCATGACACGTTCAACTGATGTTGTAGAAAGGTTTTCAAGTTCAATGCCTCATGAAAGTTGTTCTGTAAGCATGAGAAATTTTTGGACTTTAGTCTTCTGGTTCTTATTTTTTCAAATAATAACAAACAGTTGTAATTGGGAGTATATAGAAGCATGCACGTACAGTCCAACTGTTGTTTTGAGTTTTTTTTTTTTTCCCCATGGATTTCCACATGTTCCATCCACCAAAAACTGCATCTGTTTGCAATTTCAAATTTATAATTGGCTTTATTATTTCTGATCACAGGTGTCTGTGCTCTGTGAGTAAAGTATCAGGAAGAAGTTTAAGAGTAGTTGAGTACCTTATTCACATTTTCTTCAAGAATTTGGATGGCCAGAAGGTTGATAACATGCAGGTTGGTTGCCAGCATCTAGATGAGATTTATTTATTTCAGTAATTGTTTTGATTACCTCTTTAAGTTCAATGACCAGCATCAAGGTTAGAGTTACTTGTGTGTTTAATTGCGTTCATTGTCTTAAAATTGTGTGGCTGGGTTTAGTACTGAATTATCTTTTGGCTGCATATATTTAGACTTCTTGTTTGGAAATGGATGTGCTGAGCTTGTGTTAAAATATTTTACTTGTGGTTGTGCCATAATTTAGATGTCTTTGTGAAACTTTTAATTGAAGTTTGCCGTTTGTGACAAAATATGATCAACTGTAGGTATGCACTTTTCATGTGCAATTACAACTTAATACTAGAGTAAGGGAAGGACTATTTGTTGTGGACTGCTTGGATACTGGTTATCTAAGACTTGTCGAAGAGTGGTATGGCTTAAGTCGAATTTGATTATTTGATCCTACTGATGCTGTCAAAGCATTTCAGTATGCAGTGCTTGGCTTTTATTTGCAAATATTGATGTCATGCTGAGGGACTTTTAAGATAGTTGTTTATTTTATAGAAAATAGAATATGCTTGTGTTAACTATTAAAGCAGTGAACTAGCTGTTCACAATATTATTTTACATATCCAGAACATGTTAAAAGAAGCATTAAACTCAAAAGCAACTTATCACTTCTAACATTGTTGTTCTTCCATATTTTGAGATCATCCCAAGCTTACTAGGTAGCTAGGAGAGAAATTATTGGGTGAGACGTGTGTGGAGGAGCTATTGGTCACAGAATGCAGTCTCATTTGAAGATTGGAAATGAAATTGTTTAGTAAATCCTAATGTGGAATTATAGTATAGATTTTTTACATTGGAACATTATGTAATTACAACTTGGAGCAAATTTATGAATGACTGGTTTTCTATTCTTGGCAAGTCCTCTGAATTAATGAAATACGAATATTCAGCCCCATGGTGTACGCAAGTAGCTCATATTATTACATGCATTTGTTTTTGGGTTACTAGTTGACTATTTGCAACACTGGTCCATTGAGTAATGCCATTTAATATCTTGATGCATAGTGTTGATCGCAAATATTATTGGTATTTTGTTGTAAAAACATTTTTGTTCATGTCCGTCCTTTTCATTTCTCCATTTTTCCCGTGAAGAAAGTGTGTTCAAAATTGTATGTAATTTCTCCCTTTTTCCGTTATCTCTCTCTTCTACTAGTTTCAGCAAGTGGGCCGATCTCTTTTCTGCCTTGGATTGCTTATTCGTTATGGGAATTCTTTGCTGAGTACTTCAAATGAGAAAAACATTGATGTTGTCAGCAGTCTTAGTTTGTTCAAAAGATATCTTCAAGCAGAGGATTTTGGTGTAAAGGTTAGATCTTTGCAGGTATGCTCGTCTGCTGTGCCTGGTCATTTTGAATCTTGTTTTAAAGTTTTAGGACACTCATTTAGCTTTGGGGTCTTTGTAGGCTTTAGGGTTTCTTTTGATTGCGAGACCTGAGCATATGTTGGAAAAGGGTGTTGGCAAGATATTAGAGGCAGCATTGGCCACTTCTTCTCATGTCCGACTTAAGGTAAAAATACCCCTTCTTGAATTTTCTTTTCAATTAATATGTTACTAAATCATTCTGTTTTCCAGATGCAAGCATTGCAAAATCTGTACGAATATCTTCTTGATGCGGAAAGTCAAATGGAAACAGACAAAGCTGGTGGAAATGATGTTCAATCTACTGCAGAAGATGGCAACAGTGTACCCGTTGCTGCTGGTGCAGGTGATACAAACATCTGTGGAGGTATAGTTCAGTTGTATTGGGATAAGATTTTGGCAACTTCCATGGACACTAATGAACAAGTTCGCCAGTCTGCTCTGAAGGTGAAAATCTAGCTTCTGAATTATCATGTCTGTTCTATGATTGTTCTATGATAGGATACAACATTGTGAACCTGGCTCAGAACCCGAATCCACAACTATTACATGATTGGTAATTTGGAGGTTAATGAAGGAGGATCAAGAGGCACTTTGCATAAGGCAATGGAGTAGGACTGAGAAAATTATTGAGCATTTTATTAACGATAATTACGAGTTAAAAGAAATACTGACGAAAATGCAAGCTTGAGAACCTGGAATTTGGTCAAGTCTATTACTTTATGTTGTCCAACTGTGGGAATGGTCCTGGTTTCATGGCAGTTCTGAGTTCCAACTATTTATCACTCCTTTTCAGTTAAATGGTTTTTTTTTTTTTCAATTAATCTAATGAATTATTGTTGGTTGAGTTTTCTGTTTCTTGTTTTGCTGTCAATCCAGATTGTGGAAGTTGTGCTACGCCAAGGTCTTGTTCATCCTATTACTTGTGTTCCACACCTAATAGCTCTAGAAGCAGATCCTCAGGAGGTGAACTCGAAGTTGGCTCATCATTTACTGATGAATATGAATGAAAAGTACTTGCCTCTACATGCTTTTACTATTTTTGTATCTTATCAATTGCTTATACCAGCTGACAAAAGCCTCATTTCAGGTACCCTGCTTTCTTTGAAAGCCGGCTTGGAGATGGTCTTCAGATGTCTTTCATGTTTATACAGACCCTCAGTGGTTCTTCTGAGAGTGTAAAGCCAAAATTCCAATCCAAGGCTACAGGAAATATCAAGGGGAAATCCGATGTGGGCTCTTTAACTCAAGCAAGGCTTGGGGTTTCTCGAATTTATAAGCTTATTCGTGGAAACAGGAATTCAAGGAACAAATTTATGTCATCTATTGTGCGGAAGTTTGATAATCCAAGCTGGAATGATTTAGTTATTCCTTTTTTGATGTGAGTTCATTGATGCAAGTAGCTGTTTATTATTATTCTATATGTCATTTTGAAAAATGCTTCAAAATTGGTTCCCTTTCTACAGGTACTGTACGGAAGTCCTTGCCTTGCTTCCATTTACATCACCTGATGAACCCCTTCATTTGATCCATACCATAAATCGAGTTATACAAGTTAGGGCCGGAGCACTTGAGGCGAATATGAAAGCAATGAGTACAAATTTGTTACAAAGAGATGCACAGAAGACAACTCACGAGAATGGAATGGTTGAACAAGAGTCAGCTCGGCCTGTTTTGAATCACATGACTTTGATGGATTTGAATGGGACAATTAAGGAAGAGCCAGCTGGTCAGCCTATTTTTTATCGTATGACATCAATTGATCTGAATGGGACATTTCAACAAGAGCCCTATCAGTCTATCTCACAATATACTCCCCGTGTGGAGGTAAAGATGCATGACTTAAATTCAGGTGAACCACGTGAGATCTGCAAAGATGATCTGCAGAAAGTTCAGGTAAGGCATTTAATAAAGTTATATTTAAAAAGAAAAGAACTGAAAGCTATACTATCTTAGGCCCTGGAAAGATTGGATTCCTCTTTATGGAAATGTCTTTCAAACAATTGCAGTCGTTTTTCTGTGATGGTCTGTTCTATATTTCCCTCGACATGTTGCTTTTTGTTTCATTGTACAGGTTGACTGTATCTCAGCTACTGCACTGCAACTTCTTCTGAAGCTGAAGAGGCACCTAAAGATTGTTTATGGTTTGAATGATGCCCGGTGCCAGGTAAATTATAAGCAACGTTGCTGCCAAATACAAAAGAGATTTAATTTTATCATCACGTGATCATTGAGTTAACTTCAGCTAACATGTTTACTTTCAAACCAGGATTATTGTCCAAATGAACCCCCAAAACCTGGAGATGTTCTTACCAAGCAGAACATCCCCTTTGACGTCAGTGATACACGTGTCAATTTGCCATCCACGTATCAAGAACTCGTGCTGAAATATCAGGTAGGGAGTTGCCAGAACAGAAGGTTATTACGTCTTTACTTTGAAGAGACTGGCCATTCTCATATCACTCCATGTTGTTTCTTACCCGTTATGTTGATGCTCAGGAATTTAAGAATGCTTTGAAGGAAGATACTATTGACTACACCATTTACACAGCAAACATCAAAAGGAAGCGCCCCACTCCAAGAAAGGGGGCGAGATCAGGGCGAATGGTTGGTGTGGATGACGAAGATGACTATAGTGACGAAGATTGGGCAGGTGGAGCACGGAGGCTGAGTAATAGCGGTAGAAAAAGTTACAGCAACAGAAGAAGGTAGGCAGTGAGAATAGCTTTAAGTATATAACCGGTAGGCTAACATGTACATTATAGGAGTAGATACAAAATTAGGATGATGAGAGGGAATAGAAAAGAGATCTGGAAACAGAAAAAGGAAAGCACGACGGAGCCTGGAACACTAGTTGCTCCAGTTGGACGAAGTGCTTTCTCAATCTGTTTCCACTTTGTAATTTTTCCTAGCATTGTGCATTCTTTGTTTCGATGAAATTCAATCTGTTTTCAGATTGGATTCACTCTAAGTTCAATGTTGTAATTGTTTTGGTAGAAATGTAATCCCTCTAAATGTGATGTGAAATTGTTTTCTTTTTCCTTTTTGCTCTTTTTTTTTTTTTTTAAAACACTGTGGGAATAAATTAATTCATCTTCATAGCAGCATTTGAAATGAGTTTTGATTACTGTTTATTATTGATATACGAAGACCAATTTTTTACTTTGGATGCGTATTTCATTTTTATGTTCATGCATGTCAATTGTTCGGCTCTCAATAAATCCAGTTTGGTTAAGTTATGAAGCTTTGGTGCTTGCTGATCGTGTGAGAACTGATTACTGTTTGTTCATGTTGTTTATGTGATTGTCTGAGAATTCCAGGGAAACACATGAATTTCCTGACAAATGAATTTTCTGACAAACTCATTTATGTTGGATTAGAATTTTTTTATTTAAATAAATATTGATATGTAATATAATTAATAATAAATAATTTAAATTATTTTTTATTAATTATAACACATTATTATTTTAATAAAAATTAAAATAAAAAATTATTAAAAAATTTTAATTTATTTATACTTTGAAAAAATGTTATATGTATTTATTTACTGAAATTTTATATATATATATATATTAGTTTTCTTAAACATTATATCAGGTGTTAACAGAGTTTGAATTCCCCAATTCAATTTGAAACTTCTAGGTTTTATTTTAGGGTTCTTAATCGTTTTTAAGTATTGTCACTTGACACCCTATGGTATTTACTGTTTAGGGCAACTACAGTGATAATGCAAAATTATGAACAGGGAAACAACCGAAAATGGGGAGCTGCTGCAAACCATAACAGATGGTTTGATCGCATAATTATAACACAAGACATTGTATTTTTGCAGTACCTGCGAAAGGAAATGAAAGATTCATGAAGTCCACAAAAATGTCTTAAAAGCTGGCAGAAAATATTCCAGCATAATGCAGTTCTCCTGCATTTTAAATTATGTTTTTTGTGTTCTAATCATTGAACATTATAATTGTAAGGAACTTTCTTGAACCAAATTTGAAAGTTATTAAATAAAAATTACATTAATTGCAACCAAAACTAGATATAAAAATTTCTTTGATGATAAAACCTCAGGAGATAGTGAGGCTGCCATGTCTGGAAAAGGTCATTGCCGAATTGCTCATGGTACAATGACAAAAAGAGGCTGCATGAAACAAAGCAGGAGATAAGTTTTCGACATGAAACAGAGGGAGAGAGTGAGAGAGGGGAACAGAGAAAATTACCATGTCTACACTAACTGGTTTTCCATCCTCTACCAGTATCTCAGTTACAGTTCCGGATTGATCCGCCTGAGCAACCGAATATAATGAATTGAAATAAGTAAAGCGAAATATATAGAGTCAGGTCTTCCGAATCTCAAAGAAAAGAAAGCTTCTCAACAATCTAAAGGCATAGGAAGCATCGCATTGGGAAGGAGATGAGGTGAACTAGTTGGCAAACATAAACTCATGAAACATGCAAAATCAATGGCCGGCGGCTTAATTTTCAATATTTCCCAAGTTTGATAATAGCCCATACGTACATGTTGTATCAAGAGAGGATTTTTCACAAACCCTGGCAGGAATGCAACATCCAAAAGCATATACTAAAAAGCACAAAAGAAGCAAATATTACTACAAATGGGGAGAAAATAAGGCAAATACATACTTCAATTTCATTCATCAATTTCATGGCCTCAATGATGCAAACGACCTGACCTTTCTGCACCTTATCTCCAACCTGTAAAAATAATAGTAATTATTTCAAGTGGGAAATTATGGAGAAAAGATAATTTAGACATGGTTGCAGAGCTTAGATCTACTCATACTTTGATTTGCATTTTGCTGCTTCTCAGGGAAGGCAAAGTTTTAAATAGTGGGCTCAATAACTCAAACACTTACCTTAACAAAAGGTGGTTCCCCAGGTGCAGCGCATCTATAAAAGGTTCCAGCCATGGGGCATTTCAGTGGTGGGTGAGATGAGGCTGGCTTAGCAGGGGGAGGTAAAGCAGGTGGTGCAGAAGAAGCCGGGCTTGCTGGAGAGGGGGCAGGAGCAGCTGCTGGGGTTGCTGGTGGTGGAGTTGGATACATCATGTGGGGCATAGGAGGTGGCATGGTGACAACAGATGCTGGCTGCTGCAGAGCTTCCTTTTTCCTTATTATGAGCTCACAATCTGATTGTTTCATTTGTAGCTCCACAATATCTCTTGAATCCACAAGTCTGCCCATGAAGATGATATCAATTCCAAACAAAAACAATGCATCCACTTCTGTATTAACCTGTTTACATCATTCCTAAACAGAAATAAAATAGTCACTTGACTTACTTGACAAGGTCAGATACTTGTGTCATGAAAGCTGAAATGGCCGATGGATCAGGAATTTTCTTTTCTGGAGATTGAACTTTTTCTTCTGAAGATGCAACTTCGGGATTAGTGTCAACTGCAGGTGCGGAGTTTAATGGCTTCTCGGCAGTAACCTTAGAATTATAAAATAGGCTTAGCATATGCTAAGAATGGTCTCATCAAAACATGGAAATTTTCAACTTACTGCAAAGAACTCACCTCATTAATCTTAGCATGCACCTTCCAGACAGCAGATTGCTTCTTGTTAGGACACTGCAAACGGCAAGCCGATCGTATGGTGCACACATATCAGAAAAAGGGGAATTGATGCATATTTAAATCCTTTCACAAACAAAAAGTCCTGAATATTATGAGACTCTTAAGCACAAGACGAGAATCAAAATTCGCAGCGCAACAACATCGACTAATCATTCTTGCATACTCATTTATTATCATAGCTGTATTTAATCCTCAACTTTCTTCCATATGAATATAAGGGGCCAAGATTTATCATCACGAGACATGTGTCACTAACTTGTATTATGGAAGATGAATTATAACCAGATTAAGATAAGATCATTATAGAACATATTTATATTTTGAATACCCTACTCCACTTGGGAAAAAATCATTTTTATCGTGTAAATTTTCATGAATTGCATTTCTTTCACAGACAAATACTATTAAATATTTTTAAGTCACATATAGTTTAAATTTTAAGAGACATAAATTACACCATGAAAAAACCAAATATCTTCCATTTACCTAAACTTGTTTCATTTATGCATTGTCCTTTACTAAGAGGAACAAACAGGTCCATAATTTGCTACATAATACAGATTAACAAGAACAATTGTTGGCTGAACGGTTTAAAACAAGCAAAAACATATAGCCAAACTCAGTTTGGAGAGGGACTATAAAAGGACTAGTTCTACATATGAATAGAAATGGCCCAGAAAGCCAAATCAAACTGACGTTACCTGGACCCCAGAAAAACCAGAAGAAGCGAATGACAGCGACGACGGGTTCGGATTCGATGAATTAGGAAACGAAACCACCTGCTTCTGCTGTTGCTGTTGCCCCCGTGTTGATCCAACACGAGCAACCAAAGAGATCTTAGGACAGGGAACAGAGATTGAAGACATTTCCGTTCTTTTTTTGGACCCGAAAAAAACTGAGTGTAAAAAAGCAGATCCAAAAAAACAAAAACAGATTTCGATCAAGAGAAAGGGTGTTGCGATATATTATGATGTTACCGCTTGCTTATGGATTCCGGGGAGGATACGTAGAGGAGAATGTGGCGATAAGTACAAAGTAGTGCAGTGGAAAATCTGAGGAAACCCAGAGAAATATATAATAAAAGGAGGCGGAGGTGAGTTAATAATAAAAGAGTGGTGACGTTCTGTGTTTCGATATATCCAAGGGGAGCATCGACATGGCAATTGTTTTAACTAACTTCAACTACTAAAAACAACACGACATTTGTTATGAAAGAGAAATTTGTTCAAGGGTTTTCATATTTATTTCCTTTTTCCCTCCCCTCCTCCTCTCCTCTCTTCTCCAGCTGTCATGTGGACAAGTGTTTCAAAGTGGGGCTCTCTTCCTTTCCTTTCCTTCCTTCATCAAACCAGATCAGAGATGTCTTCATCACACGACAGATGGGATTGCTTTGTTGACATCGGCTCACGCCCACCTTTCCCTCTACAACACCGAAGGTTATGCCATGTTACAGAAACCATTTTTCATAAACAAATTATGTTCCCCAAAATTATAAATATTACAAATATGATTGTTTTATGTATCTTAAATCCCATTATGTTTCAAGTTCTAAGAATTCTAAAATCATATTGATAATATGCACTCTAAATTAATTAGCACATGTTCCTCTTAACTCAATTATTGATTGATCAGTATGTTGCTACTGTTGGCAAACGATATTGTTAAATATTGGCAGCTAGAAAAGAAAATGGCAATCAACGACAGAGAAATGGTTATTTGGTATTAATTCCCCATTAAAATTAATATTGCATGAACTTCCCTTCAAAGAAAACCTACAAATCAAATTCCCAATAAAGTGATAGAATTGGTGAACAAAGAAGGCAGTTGAGCTACAAATGCAACTACCCAGAACTTTACCAACATGATTCTAAAAGAAAAGCTAAATACTTGAGGTGTTGTGCCTTGTTCCGCTAAAACCGATGCGACTGTCTTTGTAAATCCGAGGGCCAAAATAACTGTAGACGGCTAACTTATTTCTGAACAAATTATTAAGTTTCAGAAGCAAGAGCACTGAAAAGAATTCAATAAAATACCACAGCCCTGAAGCCTCTCCAAGGGCCCTTTTTTTTTTTTTTGGTAAAAATGCAACCCAAAAATGCCATAGTTAGGTGGCTACGCAAAATAAACAAACATGAGATATCTTAGTATCTGTTCCAGTAGGTTCTGCGTCTGAACCAGTTGTAGTCGGGCAAACGCTGGATGGGACCCATAGCAGCAATTGCAATATCCTGCCCAGACCATAAATTTGCATAATTAGATTCATTCTCTATCAAAGAGTTGCTGGATGTTATGTAAGTGCAACAAGAGCTGGGTTTGAATGTAGTTCCTACCCTGTCATAGATAAATCTGTTTGCAACACGTTTAATAGTGCTTGCATCAACGGCATCTATCCTTGAAAACAATTCAGCAAATGGGATTCTCCGGCCATAAGTAAGTAGCTGCAAGCACAGACCAAAGTAAATCAGAAATAAGCAATAGCTTGGTGGTAGCAAAAGTTATGGGCACTGATGTATGAAAATCACAGTGGTTAAACACATGCAACAAGTAGTCTGAACCACATTTATTTTTTAACCATGACAGCCATTGCTTCATGCAAAAAGGGGGCATTGTGACAGATCCCTTTCAGTTGTTTAGTGCATTCAATGCTAGCTCAAGCTCAAGCCAGAAATTCAATTAATTAGACATCCATCACTGCTGACTACATTTAAAAGAAGCAAGAGGGCTCATGAAGCTCTCATGATTTGTTTCCTTGCATATTATCTGAATATGATACAAGAAAATACCTGGCGTCCAATATCTTCAGCTACAGGGCTTGTTCCATCAACATGCAGCATCAGAGATGATTTCAACTGAGACCAACAAAGCAATAAGTGCCATGACCATGGAAAAACAGATGAACTAGATTACAGGAGAAGCATGAGCTTCCATTATCAATACAGCATATACATCAGCCAAGTTTTACAAATACAAACATGCTTCCGCTTAGAGAGAGAGGATTATAAAAGGCACATAGACCAATGATAGATACAACCTACCATGAAGAAAGATGAGTATAAAAACAGACCAGACATTAAGTACAGATTTTACTTTAAATTCAAAACATTAATACAAATATATAATATATTCATCAGATCCTAAGAAATACACACTTATAACAGAACGTTCACAAGTATATCAGATCCAACAACAATATTATGCATCTCAAAGCACATAAATAGACAAAACAAGAATGCAGTTCCCACCTTTAAAGTATCAGTTAAGTGCTGACATTCATAAACACTATTATCATAGAGCACATCAAACTATAAATTAACCTTCTTGAGATTTATGTTTACCGTAGTAAAACAATTCCCAAAGGGGAATATGAAGAATAAGCAAATGTCCAATATAGAATGAAAGTAGGAAGAAAGGCGGTAACCTGATTACGGGCACGAGTGACATCAGCTTCTGAAACTCGATAAGCTAACTTGGTTGTCTCGTACATAATTGCATAGACTAAATCATCTAAGCAATCCGGCTGAGAACAAAACAAAACAGAAATTAAACTCAGTTAAATCAATAAATATTTGGAATTTTCAACTTCAACTTGTCAAGCAAAGAGTAATAATAAATTATGGACAATAGTAACACTACCACACGTATTGTACACAGTCAGAGAAGAAAATTTCCTGTGAAAAAATTATAGCATGTCAGACGAGAGAGTGAACTCACCTTGGCAACAGCATAGACACCAAAGAGACCGGTGTCTTTATAGTTGGTGTTGAATGCCATCATGCTTTCTGCAATTTCATTAATGCCAACTCTCTGTGCCAGCTCAGAGCTGTTAAGGATTCTCAAAGAAGATCAATATATGTGCAGTAGACAAGTGGTTCTGATTTATAAACTGAATGCTCATGCATTATGTTCAAGAGCCAACAAACTCACCCCATGTGCTTTCCACCTACTGAACTTTTATTCCAGGAACCCAACATAGCCTGCATAACCATGAGGGCAATGGAATCTGGATCCGTCCAAGATGCTCCAGCAAAAGCAACCGCAAGTTGTGCCAGAGGAATATCATCATCAATTATTCTAACCTGATTTTATGCCAATAATCAATGAAATATCTCAGAGAAGGAAATTTTACAGCATACCACAAGATAATGAGTATTCAAGTCATATTCCCCCACCTCAGAACCAGTAAAAATTGCTGGTTCTTTTGCAACTAATTGAGAAGTGGTAGCCGGTTCAGGTGATAGTTTTGTGAACAACTTCTTTACTTCCTCAACAACTTCCTCATGTTTCACAGCTCCTGAAGCAGCAATAACCTGAAACAAAGGTCCACATAGAAGGAGACATTACTACTACAGCCCACATTATACACAGACAAATCAATATAAATAACTTCATTAGGAATCTCCATACCATTCTGGGAGCTGTATAATGTGTCTGAATATAGTTCTGAAGATGTTCTTTCGTGATTGTCTTGACATTCTGAGCAGGTCCGAGAATAGTTCTACCCAAAGGAGTGTACTGGAATGCAGTGGCATGCAAATGGTCAAAAATAACTTCCTCAGTTTGCCCCTCAACCTGCAGCCATCAAAAAAAAGCACAATTTATCATCCAAAATAAAAATATTCACACCTTTCATAGATGAAAATACATCAGCACTCACATTTAAGACATAATAATGATAGCAATCATGTGTAATGCAATGAAATGACACTTGCTCAGTAGGCTCAAGAATCGCCAAAATCCAAAAATACCAAAACTATTTAAAAATTTTAAATAAATGAAATAACAACACAGAAATTTCCATCTAAAACTGTTAAATAAACCAAACAAACTCTTGGAATGTGTAAGAACTACCAATCAACTATTTTCCTTAGAAAATAGACACACCCATTTTTGAAACCATTAGCCCATAAAACAACATTTCAATACTATTACTCCTCCAGAAATTGAAGCAATCAAACACTTTTTCCAGTTCCAAATGGGACAAGAAAGACATGGGACAAATTTTACAATTAAGAAAGGATATATCACCAAGTCGACAGAACACCTGAACATCAGAAACTAACACACACAAGAAACAAAAATAATAATAATAATGTCAAAATTAGGAACAACTGTCACATAAAATCCAAGTAAAAGCCACACTAAATTATCATATTATCAACCAAACCAATAATAAGAATAGAAACAGCCCTTTTCACAACTATAAACAAAAAACAGTATCCAAGTATTAAAATAAAAAAAAATGAAAAAACAAGTTTCGCTACTGACGCTCTAACATCATCAATTCTCTTCGAAGCCCCCCCTCCCCAAAAAAAAAAAAAAACCCTTAGTGAAAAAATAGGCAACAACTGTTAATCACCACCAAGTATTAAACACATAAATGCTGTTATTATCAATAAGAGCAAAATACCAGTATATTACCCGTAAGTTAATTTTTCCTACGTTATCAACAAAGCTAATCAAGTCCATAACAAAAATAAAATTAAAAAATAAAACTTTGTAGCTCTGACCTCCTCCATTTCTCTCAAAATAACATCACGCTCCCGGGTAATCTTCGCCTGATCAAAAGTCGAATTCTGCAAAATATCAGACAAAATATCCAACGCCTTTTTCACATCTTTATCCAAAACTTTAGCATAATAAGTAGTCTGCTCCCTACTTGTGTAGGCATTCAAATGGCCACCCATGTTCTCGATCTCCTCCTCCAACTCCCTCGCAGTCCGCCTCTCCGTTCCCTTAAATATCATGTGCTCCAAGAAATGCGCCGTCCCGTTAGTCTCATCAGTCTCGAACCTCGACCCCGCATCAATCCACACCCCAACAGTGGCGGTCTTCGCAGCGAGGTTTGACTCGGTGGCGACGCGGAGACCGCTGGGAAGAGTCGTGATTTTAGTCTCGGGAGAGGAGAGGATGTGCGCGTGCGAAGTAAGGGTCGGCTGCGGGGATCCATATTTGAGGAACCGCGGGTCCGGGTTTTCTAGGGTCTTGAGCTTCGCTTTAACTGATTCAGCAAGACGGTCGTAGATCATGACATTTGGTGGCGGTGGGGACGGCGGCGGTGACGATGGCGAGGTGGCGAGAGGGGAGGCGGTTGATGAGGATCGAACAGCGTTGTGAAGGGCGGAGGATGAGGGTCTGTGGGACCGGCGTGCTAGGGTTAGGAGGTGCTTAAACGCCATCGTTTTGATTCGACAATTGGTTTCAAGTTTTCTTTCCCTCTGTCGATTGCTATAAATCGGTGGAAGCACACCGAGTCTGGAGCGAAGACAGCTGAATTTGTTTTTCCAAAAACGACATCGTTTGCTTGTTTCTCCCCACTGGAAGTATTTGGGATCACTCAGTGCAATCAGCCCAAACCCAATAGACGAAAGACGACCTAAAGTCCAACAACTATTCCGGGTCGGATCCAAGTCAAACGAACTCCGAAAACCCTAATATTGTCGATGCACGAATGCATAGGCAACGAAGCGGAAACCCTAGTTAGAGAGAGTGCAATATCTCCATACTCAATTGCGAAACTTAGCACTTAAAACTGCACTCCTGCTCGTGTTCGCTGCATTGGCCATGGCTACTGCTAAGACTGTCAAGGACGTGTCTCCTCACGAGTTTGTGAAGGCTTACTCTGCCCATCTCAAGCGATCTGGCAAGGTACATCTACATTTAGCTTCACATGTATAGATAATTCTGCTTAGATGAATACCCAGGTAGATGTTTGGAAGAAAAAATCTGGGTTTTGTGCGTGTTTTTGTTTTTTACGTTTTATTTTTTGTTGATGTATTATGTGGTTTTAATGAAAATTGATATGTTTTGTTTTTAACATTCAGCTGAATAAAATCCTTAATCATTGTTAGAAAAAAGTGTTAGCTTTTTGCATCATGTTTTGTATGTTATATGGTTGATTTAGTTTTTGTCAACACTGCATATTGTGTTGTCTTGATATATGTGTTTTCATGGGTTTTGCTTCTGGAATCTTTGTAATTTAAATCATAAAATTATCACGGTAGTGGTTGAGGTCGTTGAAGATGGAAATCCAATTATTTGCATGATTTTGTGTCGCTTAGTTGATTTTTTGAGTCTCCTGATACATCTAGGAAAAAAAAATAAGCAGCTTACCTTTTGATGATGCTATTGATGAGTTAAAGACGATGCTTTTATGTAATTTTCTCTCTTCTAATTGAATTTGAGATTGTTTTGATTAAATGTGGTAACATAGTTTTTGGCTGGTTCAAATATGCCTTAAGTGATTGTATACTGTTGTAGGAGTGTGGGTGTTTATTATTGGTGCTTTCTTTTTTCAGGAGATGTGAAGAATATATGACTTGTTTAAAAGTATTTTGATAGACTGTCAATTAAATTGACATTCTAGATCTGTTGATTTTTTGCTTATTGTCTGCCACATTTGTTTGTGGTTTAATGGTCATGAATTTTTTATCTATTACCTTGTCCCCAAGCAGATGGAGCTTCCCCCATGGACTGACATCGTCAAGACTGCTCAATTTAAGGAGCTCGCTCCCTATGACCCTGACTGGTACTATGTCAGAGCTGGTAAGTTGCCTCCCAGGTCATATTAAATTGTGCTGGAAAATATTGTGCTTATATTATATATCTTACATTTAACTTCATTGCAGCCTCAATGGCTAGGAAAATCTACTTGAGAGGAGGTCTTGGTGTGGGTGCTTTCAAGAGGATTTATGGTGGAAGCAAGAGGAATGGAAGTCGTCCGCCCCATTTCTGCAAAGCCAGTGGTGCTGTTACGCGCCACATTCTTCAACAGCTGCAGAGCATGAACATAATTGAACTTGATACCAAGGGGTAACCACTAGATATCTTCAGGCCTTCAACATATCGTTCAAAACATTCGTCATTCTTTCATATTTAATCACTTTGGGTTTAGAGTGATGTTTATATTCTAATGATTATTTTCCTTAGGTGCTGTCACCTTTTTCTACTCTATCATATTCATCATCCCCCTCTTCTGCCTCTTTTCTGTTTTCATTCTGTCTTGCTATTCTTCATAAGATGTTCCAATACTATGCTGATGCTAGTTTTTTATTTTCTTGCATATCAGTGGAAGGAAAATAACATCCAGTGGCCAACGAGATCTTGACCAAGTTGCTGGGAGGATTGTGGTTGCTCCTTGAATTGGCTCAGCAGTTGTGATTCGATTTATTGTAGTTGATGGGAGAGATGTTGCCGAATTGTTGAGCAAGTGTAGGCATTTTTTGATGAACATGGTTTCATTTTTTCTGCTTATAGATATTTGAGATTTATCTATCCAAGAGAGGATGTTATGTATGCATGCTTTGTTTTTTACCTTTTTGGTTTCCCTTTCCTTTTTAGAGTCTTTCTTGTTTTTTTATCAATCAATCTTAAGTCATGGGGCATGCTTGGTATGCTGAATGAATGCTGCAGTTTACATAGCAATTACTTCACATATCCTGTTCAATGTCTCATCTACCATTAACACTACATTTTACACTTCCAAAATTTTCTAACTAAATAACTTTAAGAACTCTACCAAAGTGCTACCATGAACATCAGAAACAGAGCAACTACTCTGCACTTAAGCCTAGATAGCTGACAAATTATTTGCAATTGCACAAGTTTCACACGGAGTATATGGTATGTTTAGTGATTTCACCTCACAACTGTAACAATTTCAAACATGCCTAGACAGTGACATCAAAACTTGCCAAAAGAAGTAAGAAAACGATAGATCATTCAGTTGATCACCAGTCTGTCCGCCAACAATTGTAGATGCATGTTAAGTACTTGAAGGAACTAGACATCAAAATTGCAACTAAATTGGTTGCTTCATATACAAATTAGAAAAAGGAATACAGAAGGAGAATCAAGGACCTGAGAATTCACATTGTTCAGAAGTTGATACCACAAAGAATAATGATGCCTAAATGTAATGCTCCAGTCATGTCCTTTTACTGTTGGTAAGTGAAGGAGCTGATATCATTCCATGATAGGTAGCATTTGATCTTCTTATGTTGGGGTATGTGAAACTTTGGCTCTTTGGGAATTGTTGGATGCTTCATTGATCTAAAAGAAACCAAAACAAAACTGCGATGAATATAATGCTTAGGTGAGAAAGTTATGGTAAGATTGACCATCCCCCCATATGCCATCATATTATCATCCAATCACATAAACGATGTATGATGATTTAAATTTAGTAAATTGGATGATAGCATGATGACGTGGTGAGATCAACTTTCTCATATTAAGTGTGATGAATAATTGCAAGTTTGGCTTCAAAGAACCTAAGAGTTCATAAAATCAAACTACATTAGAGATGATATAGAGAGATTCCCTTGCCTTCTGGGGATGAAGGGCCTGTCAAAATAGGGCATGGGTTGTGCTTTCGGAACAAGTTCCTTCCTCAACCTCCTGATTTCATCCTCTTCTTGCAACTGCAAACCAAAAGGACAGAACAAGAATTTCATGAAAAAACATAGCAGAAACATAATCTCAAAACTCTTGCCTTTTCATTTACCTTCTGCTGCCTTTCTCTCTCCATCTTGTATTGCTCAATTAGGGTCATCTTCTCTGCTACCTGATGATAACATAACACGTAGAAACACAAGTAATCAGCATCCTTCTCGGAAGTCACAATGGTAAACAGAATGTATTCTTGATGCACAAACTTATGGTCATAAGTACTTGCACCAAATTAGAGCACAAGAAAAGGTACCGGCTTATCAATTATTAAGACATGTTAACAATTCAAAACAATTAGCTACGGGAATTTCGAAATCTTAATTAACCTCAAATATTACTATAAGAGCCCATCAACCCACAGGAAATTCGCATACATCTTTAACTTTACAAATAACTATTAAAAATTTATTGACATGTTAAATGACTATTATCGGAAAATGTTTTACAAGCTTGGTTGTTCTGAAAAATGGCATGAAAACAGTCTTTAGGATTAAACATGCACAAGAAGAAGACTTAGCCAGTTAATAGTTTATAATAAAATTAGTTTTTCTTAACTTGAAAGTCAGTTGAACATGTATACAAACTAGCATTGGAGAGAAAGCATAAAAGACATACCTGTTGGTCGAACTCAGCACGCTCTACTGCCCGTATATCACTATGGAGCTTCAGGTCCAAAGGCCTTGTGCTCTCTTTGACTGGAGGTTTAATTAGGCACTGAAATTACAAACAATGGCAGAATAAATGATCTTATTAGCAAAATGACCTAAAAGCTCAATTTTATAACCCTCCTTACATGTAAAAGCAGGCTGGTTAGCAAGTTATCAGCTTATGTCTATTTTTATCTTCTCAATGCCATTATTGTTTAATGACATTCAAGCAACACATCATCAAACCGTGCATTAATTTTTCTTTCATATATTTGATAGAAATGTCTCACCTCTGGTTCATCTGTTGTCCATGGAAGGCCTTGAGCTATAGGAACCCGTAGCTTCTCCTCTATTTGTACCATCTCTTGTATTTTCTTCATAAATTCTTCCTCCTTCATTCTTCCTCTTTGCTGCAATTATAAAACAATTACCAAAAATCACTCAATCAGAGTCATTGGAATTATAAAGAGCACATTCCTTGAGCAATCAATTCATTTCGAATAATATCTACCTCAGTTCTTAGCTTAAATGGTTTTTGAGAAGTGACTTTAAGCTGCTGCTTCTTCCATCTCCGACTTCCCATCGTCCCACGTGATTCAGAGCTCTAAAATTCAAACAAAAGTTACAAAAATCATCAATTCATAACGCAATATATACCATCTCATACAATATTTGGAAATATTACCAGAAAACACTCGCGCACACAAATAAGTCGACCCTTTTGGTGATTGGGAGAGAAAAGGAACTTACGTTTCTCCTGCTTCTCCGGCTTCCATTAGAAGTCCTGCTAGAAATACTGAAACAAGCAGAAAATATAAGCGAACATAATATAGAAATAATATGTTAGAGGTTCATTCCATAGAATCAATCAATCAATCAAATCAATATACCAACCTTCCTTGGCTACTATCCCATGAAGAAGAAACCGAAGCACGCGAATCCAACCCCAAATTCTCTGCAGTCAAGATAAATTCTGATGGACAAAATGAAGAACAAGAAGATTCCCGAGTTTCAGGCGCCTTAGGTGGCGGTGGCGGTGGCGGTTGCAGTCCAGGCAATGCCCATTTCATTGCTTTCGTCTTGATATCATTCTTCACACACTCATTCTCATCATCCTCTTTTTTATCAGATTCCTTAGTATTTGGTATCGAAAGGAGCTTCTCAAAGGCCTTAACTAAATGCATTACTTTTCCATTTTCAGGCGCACTCCTTCTTGCTTCTTCCAGAAACTTTGCCCTCCTTCTCTTGCTCGTTGAACTACCCTTGTGCCCTGGTGACTCACAGTCATTCAGATCTTGATTGTCAGATTCATACCCATCTCCGTTTCCTAGATTTTCAGCCTCCAAATTTCCGTTCTCTATCTCTTCTCCTACTTCCTTTACATCATTCGATTCACCGATGTTATCTTTCTTAAAAAACTCTTCTTGTGAAGCCCTTAGATTCTCATAAGCTACACAGAGACATTTCTTCACATTTCCCGCACCAAATCTTTCTTTACACTTGCACTCAACACTTACAATCGTACCGCCATCTTTCTCTTTCTTTAAATTCTTCTTTGCCACAACAAACTTCCTTTCTCGAAGTTTGTTTCTCGGAGAAAAAGTAACAGGAATTGTGATTTTGGGCACTGATTTCTGCGATTTTGCAGACTTCGTTAACGGCGATTTTGTGGGTTTAACACCAGGGCTTGAATGAGAAACATTAGGATTCAAATTCTCTGATAGTTTATTGGTTTCTTGAATCTTGGGTTTAAACTTTTCACGATCTTTCACCGGAGTCACTGGCTTTGAATTCTTGGAAACCAAACTCGATTCCATTGAAAATTCGATCAAGAACACAGAAAATAATCGGAAACCAAATACGCGGTTTTGATGATTCGATGAGAAAAGGAGAGACAGCCAGAGAAAGTTAGGGTTTTGATTTGATTTTTTGATGTTCAACGAATGAATGAATAGGAGGAATAACCGAAAGAGGAGAAGAAAAAGGAACGTTGATAGTGTGGACGCTCTGCCTGTCTGTAACGGCTAGTTTTCTGTGGGGTTGTTTATAAGGCGTTGATTTATTTATTTGAAATTTTATTTGTGCCGTGACCGTTGGATTAGCTGATTAGGATGGCAGCGCAGGATTCAGAGTGATCTGATTAAAAAAAACCGTTATGGCTAGCCGTGTTGTTAATGCTGAATTAATCAAACAAAAATACATATATACCCTTTATCATTGATCAATTTACAATCAAGGCCTTACATTTTTTGGGGCTTTCGTTGGTTTTTTTTTTTTTTTTTTCCATTTCACAATTTTTTAAATTATTTTTAGAAGAATTATTTTGTGAAAATTATTATTTTAGAGATTTACATGCAAAATCACTAATTTAAAGTGCTTTGATATATACTCAAAAAAAATATAAAATTTATAAATAATTTTATTCAAATAAATTTTTTGAGTCTAATTTTTAATGAAAGTAAACTTGTCTAAATTTAAAAAATTTAAATTTTATGAGATTTATGGCGATATAAATACAAAAATAGTTATTATTATAAAATAATGATAATAATAATAATCATAAGCATCATCATTTTTTAAATAAAAAAATGAGTTAGAATTAAGAAATTTAATTTTTTATACAATTCTTTATATTATTTATATACCCTTAAACTGGTTGAGATTATATTTTAGATATGTATTAATTAAGATATATTAATTACACGTATTAAATTTAATATTAACTATTAAAATAGTATTAATTTAATAGTTAAAAAATTAGTATAAAAGATTATATAAAGTTTAAAATTTTTTATTATTTTATTAAAAAAATATACACACAAATATAAATAAGACAAGATCAATAACTTTTTTAAATGATATAAATTTTTACATCAATTTTTAATCTTTAAATTAACAATTTATTAAGAGGTAAAATTAATTTATCAACCATTATACTAATTCATTATCAATAGTTGAAATCAAATTTAATATATATAATTAATATACTATAGTCAATACATATAAAAATACAATCTCAATCATTCTATTGATATTGATTCAATAATATATAAATAGTATAATAAATTATATAAAAATAACGACTTTTAATTTTAACTCATCTATATATATAATATTAATAACACATTTAAATTTATTCTCAAAAATTGATAGTATATTAATTTAATAGTTGAAAAATTAGTATAAAAAGTTACTTAAAATTAAAATGCCCCAATCTTATATCCCTACACACACACACACACATTATATATATATATATATATATATGTATATACTAATCATATATTAGGGATCATAATATTATTCATACATATACACATATGCATAGAAAAAAGATAAGAAAATCTTAAATTTTATATAATTTTTTAACTGTTAGACTCGACTCATGTACTTTTAATGATTGAAATTAAATATAACGTATATAATAATTATGATGTATTAATTATATAAATTATATTTAATCTCAACTATTAAAAATATATTAATATAATAATTAAATTAAGGTAAGAAATTGTATAAATTTTTCTCCGCACGCACATGCATATTGTATTCCTATTTTATTACCCATGATTACACATTTGATTTTATTATGAAATCTTGTGGTTTTGCTAGCAAATCATTGCTCATTCGATCACAGGAATTTTTTTTTTTTTTAAAAAAAGAGCTGAAATTCCAGAAATAAAAAATTTATAATGTACGAGAAAAGAGACCCTTGGGTCGAATGTTTTCCTTCCAGAAGGAGCAACTTTGGGCAATGCCAAAACCACATGTAAGCTTAACAAAAGCCTTTTTAGAGTTAAGGCACAAATGGGCCAACTTCTTGATCTCAATTTTAAAAAGGCCCAATATTTGATGAAATTATAACTTATAAATAAATAAATAATTTATCTTCGACAATAAATATAATTAAATTTAATCTTAAATAAATTTATGATGTATAAATAATTATTATCGTTCATTGATAAATGTTCGCACTTTTAAATTTAAATTTTAAAATAATTTAACATTAATTTATTTTTTTTTCCATTTTTATTGTATTTAAATGCGAGAATGATTACTTGTCATGATAACAATGATTTTTCCATGCCTTCTAAATAGTTAGTTCTATTTTAATGCATGACTTCAACTTTACTCAAATTTGTTCTTAAGCAAAAGCAAGTTCATTCTTAGATTTCAAGTTGTCTATTCTTCCTCATGCATTTATTGCACATGAAAATCATTGCTCACATTGTTGTCACTTCTTTTATTTAATTTAATTTAATTTTGAAAGTCATTTTTTTACCAACTTTGTTTTAATTTATTAATTTTTAAATGAATTATTCATTATTAATTAATTAGTAATAAATATATATATATATATATATTTTATGGTTTGGTAGCATCATTACTTGGGAAAGGTCAAAAATTACTTATATTAAAGTTTATTTTTTTCATTTTATTTATTGATATTTGATCAATAACAATAAAATACTAAATAATTAACATAAATATCAAAAAAAAAAATTGTACAATATCAACTAACATCATACGTGGACAATAAACATTAAATTAATAATAACTTATCAATTATATATATATATATATATCTAATTTAATAATTCATGCCTGCGCCGCCCGTGTGAGAGAACTTTTGTCAGCATTCTTATTTTAATTATTATATTAAAAAATAAAAATAAAATTATATTTATTTATCACTTAATTATATTATAAATTAACAAATTTATAACTAAATTTTAGTAACATCTGGAAAGATTATAAAAAAAATTTTAAATTAAATAGTTGTATTATATTATTATAATTAATACAGTAATATCATTCAATTAAAGAAGCGAGAAAAAATTTATTTGTTAACAGTAATTAAAAGAAAAAAAATTAATGAATTTTTTTTATCATACTAATTAAATATTAAGGTCAATTTTTAATTTTATTTATTTATTATTAATAAATAAATTTTTTATTATTTAAATAATCTTATTACTTTAATTTTATACTAAACTCTTAACACCTTTTCACCATTTTGGATGCCATTACAAATTTGTGCCTTACAGAACCGTTCCCATGGTATAGAAACCGCGTGGAATATTCCTTTATAGTTTAAAGTCAGTGGGGCACTCTTCAGTTCACAATTCTACCCTTCTTCGACAGCTCCACGTCAACTGTTAAAATAATGATAACAAGAAAGGACACTGTGGTCATTTTACTAAAAGTTAGTGGGGAGATCGTGGACTTACATTGAGTATATATATTCAACCCGCTGTGCTTACATTCTATAGTAGTTGTCTTCTCGCTTGATTACTCCCGCAGGAAGGTGTAAATCGAAGTTTGGAGAGGTAAAATTTCGTGTATTCTGATTGGTTTTAGTTTCGCTGTGAATGTGATGTCTTTGCGTTGTTTAGATCTGCGGGTTTGATTTGTTGCGTTTGATGCTAGCTTTTTTATGTATGGATCGAATGATCATGTGATGGATCTAAAGGAATTATGTGCAGATCTGTGATTCCTATCGGAGTGTTATTGTGATTTTGTAATTGGGTTTTAGATCTTATTGCGTTTGGTTGAGTTTCGATGCTAATTGTTTGTATTTTTTTGTTTGAACTGAATCAGGTTTCTGACAGTTGCATTTTGTTTAAGGAAGTTGGATTTGTCATTTGGTTTTGTGGTTGTGAACCTACTTTGGAGTCTTCAATTGACTTGAATTATAAGCAAAATGTTGTTTCGTTTCTATTGTAATTTACAAGACTCGTATGGCGTTAATCAGTTTAGATCTTGGAAAATAGTTGTATATAAATTAATTTGCTCTGTGTATATCTCACATTAATTGATTGAGGTGTGCATGTTAGACCAAGAATAGATAGTAATGACTGTGTTGCATGTAACATGTCAGACTTGCTTTCCTGGTTGAAGTATTAGCTGCTTCTGCCGATGAAAAAGAAAAAAAATCATTTTGATGATTTTATAATGAATGGAGCTCCGTTTGACCTAGTAGCTAAATTGGACTAGTTTGCAAAGTCTAGATCCATTTTGTGGATTTACTAGTCTGTCTGTGAAAGCAAATTATGTGGTTTGAAAATACCAGAAATGACTATATTTCCACTTTTGCTTGTTTTCTCGTGTATATAAATTATATTTGTTTTCAGGTCATATCAATTAGTAAAGGAAAATGGTGAAGGTCTGCTGCATCGGTGCTGGATATGTTGGTGGTCCTACAATGGCAGTCATTGCACTTAAGTGCCCGTCCATTGAAGTGGCTGTTGTTGACATCTCTGTTCCTCGGATCAATGCCTGGAACAGTGACCAGCTCCCCATCTACGAGCCAGGACTTGATAACGTGGTGAAGCAATGCCGAGGCAAGAACCTGTTCTTCAGCACTGACGTGGAGAAGCATGTATCTGAGGCTGATATTGTCTTTGTTTCTGTCAATACCCCAACCAAAACACAAGGTCTTGGTGCTGGCAAAGCAGCAGATCTGACATACTGGGAGAGCGCTGCCCGTGTGATTGCTGATGTATCAAAATCTGACAAAATTGTTGTTGAGAAATCAACAGTTCCAGTGAAAACAGCTGAGGCAATTGAAAAAATTCTGACTCACAACAGCAAAGGAATCAAATTCCAAATCCTTTCAAATCCAGAGTTCCTTGCAGAGGGAACTGCAATCCAAGATCTTTTTAACCCAGATCGGGTCCTTATTGGAGGCCGGGAGACCCCAGATGGCCAGAAGGCAATCAAAGCATTGAAAGATGTGTATGCACACTGGGTTCCTGAGGACCGAATTTTGACCACCAACCTTTGGTCCGCAGAGCTCTCAAAGCTTGCAGCCAATGCTTTCTTGGCCCAGAGGATCTCATCTGTTAATGCCATGTCAGCACTCTGTGAGGCAACTGGAGCTAATGTTAGTCAGGTGTCATTTTCTGTTGGTACAGACTCAAGGATTGGGCCCAAGTTCTTGAACGCTAGTGTTGGGTTCGGTGGATCCTGCTTCCAGAAAGATATTTTGAATCTGGTTTACATCTGCGAGTGCAATGGCCTTCCAGAGGTGGCTGAGTACTGGAAACAAGTCATCAAGATCAATGATTATCAGAAATGCCGGTTTGTTAACCGTGTTGTTTCCTCTATGTTCAACACTGTTTCTAACAAGAAGATTGCCATTCTCGGATTTGCCTTCAAGAAGGACACTGGTGACACCAGGGAGACCCCAGCCATTGACGTGTGCAAGGGACTACTGGGAGACAAAGCTCGGTTGAGCATATACGACCCACAGGTCACCGAGGACCAGATCCAGAGGGACCTTACAATGAACAAATTTGATTGGGACCATCCTCTTCACCTCCAACCAATGAGTCCCACCACTGTGAAGCAAGTGAGCGTGGTTTGGGATGCTTATGAAGCGACAAAAGATGCCCATGGTGTCTGCATCTTGACTGAGTGGGATGAGTTCAAGACTCTCGATTACCAGAAGATATACGACAACATGCAGAAACCAGCTTTCGTGTTTGATGGCAGGAACATCATGGATGTTGACAAGCTGAGGGAGATTGGTTTCATCGTGTACTCTATTGGTAAGCCACTCGATCCATGGTTGAAGGACATGCCCGCAATGGTTTAAAGGAGACTGGGATGAACATGCTCATGTCGTGGGGCAACGGATTGTAGTTCAAGCAGCTAATTTGATTCTTTACTATATTTTGATGCGTTTTTGTTGTGCCTTGCATTGCATTTAATAATATTACTGTTTGTCTTTTCCGACTTGTTTGTTAGAAAAGCTTCTATTGAAATTTTTATTTGATTATACGGGTCATTCCTTTTACAATTATGAAATATCATAAACCCATTTGTCTCATGTTCTTCCACTCAAGCTGCAAGCTTTAGTTGCAGATATTATATTTACAGTTGCAGGCTCTGATGATGAAGCATAAAGATTCATGTTCATGTTAGTAAACAATAGAAACTGAAAAGCAGTTTTGGTTCGTGATCTGAGACACAGTTCTCAACCAGCATAAAATGATCAGCAGGACTTCCAATTTCCATGATTTGTGATGGAACTGAGTTGGATTGTTGACTTACAAGATATATATAATTATAATATATACAATATTTATAATGTGTACTTCCTTGAAGAATACATATAATTCTCACATCATTATAATAACATTTAAGAATAATAATCTTTACATATAATAAAATTAACTGAAATAAGCTAATAAAACACTATAATTATTATTATTATTTATAAATTTTTATTTAAGGATATTTTTTATACTTAAAAAATTTAGTAAAATAACACGGAAATACATATTTTGTGAAAATTTACAAAAAATTTTAATAATAAAATTGATATATTTAATAATTATTAATTAATAAAAATAAAAAAATAATTAAAATAAATTTACGTGATATTTTTATTTATCTTTGTTAAATTTTAAAAAATTTATATAAAGATGAATATTTTATTTATCCATCAATAATTTTAATTATTAATTAATTAATTAAAATAATAAAAAAATTATTTTTATTATTGATTTTTATTTTGGAAACATCCTTTTACACCACAAACCACATTTGTGAAAAACGAAACCGAATAATAGGAAGCAATTCTCTGATTGATACGCACGTGGCAAATGTTATTCTTCCACGTGGCAAAAAATCACTGGTGAACTTTGCTTCTTTACGTCAAAAATTCGATCATCAGACAGGGAATCATTTTTCGGATCCCAGGAATCAACAAGTGGCACATCACGTAAAATTCTTGCAGGACGCATGCCTCCTTCTGTCATTTCACATCCAGTTCCCGAGGATCACCGATCGCGTTCTATAAATGTTGCCCCAACTTTACCCAATTTTGGTGCGTAAATCACGATCAATCCAATTTTGCTCTAAAATTCGCTTGATTTCTTGTTTTTTTCTCTTCGATTCGGTTGCGTCTCGTTTATTTCGATTGTTTCTCTCTCGATTGATACCGACTTCGTTAATTTCCGTCCCTTATTTTTGATTCTAGGGTTAGGGTTTTGAAATTCTCGTAAAGTCTTTGATTTGGTAAGGGTTTTTGTTCGATCTGTAAATCTAAGCCATTCTGTAGCTTTTATTTCTTTTAATTTTTCTCGGTAGGCATCAAATCCTTTGCTTTCTTGAAAAATTTGGAGCTTTATTGCGATTGTTTGATCTTTCAAGTTGTCGATTAATTTTATTCTAAATTTTGGGAGTGTTAGTTATCAGCTGTTCCTGTACTTTATTTCCTTTATTTTTTTAATTTTTCAATAAACTGGGATCTACGTTTCTTGGTTTTTGTAAATTGGGGTTCTTTCATTTCGATTTTCTTATTATAAAATTCTTTCTGCTTATTCTACTCTTATTCAGAGCCTAAGAGGAAGCTTTTGTTGGTAAGAACTAGCTCTTGTAGCTCAGATATACGAAGGTTTCTTTATTATTTTGATGATTTTACGTATGTGGTGATTTTTCTCGATATGTTGCTGCTTCTTGTTTTAGGATCATTGAATTGTGTGTATGAATGTTTTAATGTATGGTTATGCATAATCCATTTTGCATTTGTTTGGTTCTGGACCTTGCATTGCTATCAGAATAGTTTACCAAATGATTTGGCGCTTTTTGTATGCACTAAAAACTATTTTCTTTCAACAAGGTCAATTACAATCTATGGAATTTACTGGAAAGTTTTTCTTTTCTTTTCCTTTTTGTTAAAAAAATTGGGGAATGAATTATGAAATGAGTAGTTACCAGCTTAAAACTGAGCTTCTGTTAGCCTTTTAATTAGGTCCTCTAGACATTGATTTAGGTAGATGGTGGAACATGCTTGTGCTGAAACTAGATTCTGTTCACATTGGTTGAACTTGTAAAAAGGGCAAAGTATCTTTGCTTGGACTTATAGTGTTTCAGGCATTGGGAAATTAACCTTTTTATATTAATTTATATTGAAAACTTGGCCTGCTGAAATTGGAAAAATACTGGTTGTCTCATTTCTTTGACTTTTACGTCATGTTAAGTTTTTTGCCTCATTTTTTAAATATTTATCTTTTGTTGCCTGAGCTATTCTTCAGTATAAATTGTGAGCGACCTTTTTTCTGCATTTCACTTGAAGTACAGATATTCAAAGAATTAGATTGGTGCTTTTAAATCTCCTAAGATTGTATGCTCACTTTCAGGGAAACAATGACTCACAAGAGAGCTTTTGTCCAAGAGGATTGTTTTGAGTTCCCTTGTAAGCATCCAAAACAACGGGAATACAGCAATCCCCTTGCTCCAATGATGCATACAAATCCTTCTGCCAATGGTCATCAGGAACCTCAAACTTCAGGTAATAAATTGTTAACACTGGCCTTTCTAACTTTTGTTTATTACTTGGCAGGGGACCGATGCATGTTTTGATTTATCTCAATTGATATTTTATATATATGGTGGCTATGCTGCAGCTTTGTGCTAGAATTATGTGCCATGTCTACATGAGCTCTTGAAACTTTTGTGATCTTAAGTGATGTATCTTTGTTTGCATTTTTTACAACTTATCTTATGCACGCTGTCCTCTTGAAGGAGTTGATTTGATGCACCTATAATTGTATATTTTCTCTTGGAGGCTGCCAAAGGGATCTAGAAAGTTATTTTTATCTGATGATATGAAGAATTTACCAGTGGACTTCAATTTATGGATATGGTTTTATGGTGCTAATATTCTGGACTCTAAGGTTATTCTAGACCAATTACTATATGTTCTGACCATTAACTTTTGCATGTCTGGTGATGCTTTTGTTGTGTCAAACAATTAAATTGAGGTTTGCTAAATGTGCATGTGGTTTGTTAACTGCATTGGGATATATATGTGCATGCTTCACTAATGTAATTCGATGCTTGATAAGCTGTTGTAACTGACCAAGTTTCATTATGAAGAAGATGATGGTGATCACAACATTGACAAATGCCAAGACAAAGGAAGGTTTGTGTTGGAACCAGTTGCAGAAGCATCAAATGAGACTGACAAGGAATTTGAAATAGGTTCCAACTGCTTTTCCCCCTTTTTTTGGTCAAATGGCAGCTTTGCTGAAGCAGATGCTGAGTCGGAGGCAGTTCACCTTTCATTTTTCCCAGAATATTTTACACCTGAAAACCATCTAAGGACATTAATTCAATCCGATGAAATTTCTCTTCTCGATTATCCCCCTCTGAAGCTAGTTTCTGTTGGACCAGAGTATCAAGCTGACGTCCCTGAATGGAACTCTTCAGCTCATCTGGGTTGGTCAGATTACAAAATTGGACTTAAACCATCATCGGATAATGGCCTTGCTGATGATTATGATGAGGAGATGCGGATGGGTACTTGCATCATTTCAATGCCTGATTCTGAAGCATCTGCTAACTGTTGCTCTCAAAGCTGGATGATCAGAAATGAGTGTGAATGTCTTGATAAGAGGTCTATTAGATGTGTAAGACAACATGTCATGGAAGCAAGAGAGAAACTCAGGGAGAGTCTTGGGCAAAAGATATTTGAGGAATTAGGTTTCTGTGACATGGGAGAAGAGGTGTCGGAGAAATGGACTGAAGAGGAAGAGAAAAAATTCAACGAGGTTGTCTGTTCTAACCCTGCCTCAATGAGGAAGAACTTCTGGGACTGTCTTTATGTGTTTTTTCCCTCCCGAGGCAAAAAGGACCTCGTCAGCTATTATTTTAATGTTTTTATTCTTCAAAAACGTGCCGAACAAAACAGGCTTGATCCGCTAAATATTGATAGCGATGACGATGAATGGCAAAGAAGTGACCTCAGAGGAGCAGAGGAAGATGAGGACTCCGGTGTGGAGTCTTTGACTAATCAAGATGTTCCTACTTATTATCCGGAGGATCATCCAGAGAATTCCCATGATGAAAGTGACGGCAACTCCTTGATCAATGATTGTAAAGATGGTGCTAATGTTGTTCATACACCAACAACTGATGGAGAGTATGCGGGAGATGTTGATGATATGTCAGAACCACATGTTTGGAATGTTTTAGGTGATTCTGGTGGCCTTGATGACTTACAGCTCCTGGGTAACATTCAGGGCAGTAAGCAAGATGATTATGATTTTCTAGATGATTCATGTACGTCATACGATTACCTTCAAGACAAGGTTGATTGTTGTGGTCCACATGATACATGGAAGCAATCTGGTCCTGAGTGATGCATTTCAAGAGTATATATTATTTTCTGTTTCAAAGAAAGACAATTAGTGGATTGTTTAGAAGCCTTGCTATAGTGAAGCTCGGATGCCAGTACCAGAATAACATTGCTAAGGTGAAGATTTTCATTCCGGTGCTGATAAAGTGAATATTCACAAATACTACAAGTAACAAGATCAAAGAAGACAGTTGATCTGGTCTGATTTGTAAATTCTTTAAGGGGAAGCATTGCATTTCATTTGCCGGAAAGTAGTTTTTGGAGAGGTGTTACAAATCCATGGACATGTCAAAGAAATGGAATTTTGCCTTAAATCTGCTGCTCTCAGCAAGAGACAACTCCTGGTTTTTTAATTATCAGGATCAGACGTTTCTGGGAAATAGGATTACTGTTGACTCCACCCTCAGAATTTTGAGGGAAGCGAGACTCAAAGTTGAAAAGTGTTTTCCCCAATCCTTTTAACTCCCTATCTTGTTTCAAAGCTTTTTATATGTTCTTTTATCAGCATTCATTAGCAAGAATATCCTTGCTACCAAAGTGGCATTTTGATGGAAGTGACAATAAAATTTTGTTGTATGCAATTTTGCTCCATGAATTGTTGGCATGCTCTTCTCCCAATTTCCCCCGTCTCTCTCCGTGTCATATAAACTGATAAGATGCTAGTGCTAAGTGTCCTTTCACAACCCACTTCATGTTAAGAGAAAAATTTAGCTAGACATGATGGATAGATTTCTTAGTATTTGAGTATCCACTAAGCATTGCATTTGGTGAAGTTGCTTGCTGATACATGCATCATCATTATCTCTACAAGGAATCCAAATCATAATCTCACTTGCAACTGCACCATACTTAACAGGAAAACTGTTTTGTACTGAGCCTAATGAAATTTTACTCCATTCTTTCTCCAAGTACAGAATTACACCTCTCAAATCTTTTGAAAATCTAACTAACAATGCATGTCCTCACTTTACAAGATACTTTTGAAACATCCTAGCGTAAGTTTTCATGATTTGCTCAATTTTTTTTTTTTTGGTCATTTTTCAGCGAAATACTTTCTGGATGATAATCTGATTACTGCCTTGATTGGTGCTGACAACACAGTGTTGTCAATTGTTAAAATTATGGATGTTCATGAATCATGAATACAGGATTGACCAAAATAACTAAGGAAACATGCAAAGTCGGCCAAATTTAATCTTCATGTCAATGATGTAAAAGGGCACAAGAGAAGACAATAAGAAATATTGGCCGACATTTTCCTAAATGTAAGGCTTAGAGTTGTCAACTTAGTTTAATAAACCATCATATTATAAGAAGCTAAATATGATCATGATAACTATGATAAAAATCTAATAAAAGTTTAATAATAAATGAAAAGGGCAGGAGAACAAGCATGATCCTATTGTAGTTTGAATCTGATGAAAGCAGGCCGTTCATGTGCAGTGTCCTGTATCAAATGATTCTGATCAATGCATATTGTTGCCTTGGCTTGGCCAGCCTGTTATCACAGTACATTTAACACCCAAGCTCCCCCTTTTCGTTGGAAAGATATATAAGAAAGAAGGGATTGAAATGACACTAAAGGGGCAGGTTGGTTAAAGGTCTAACTAAAGTTGATTTTGACTCACATTTAAACCAATAGATAAACCCCACTTGTGGCCTCTTAATTTATGTACTAATTGATTGTTAGTCTTTCTAAGTAGGTCCTAAAGAAAGATTGATCTTAAAAGACTTAAATCCTTCGCTCACTGTCAAGTTAATAAAAAAGGTGTTCTTTTAGAGCAAGACAAGCAAATTGAAAAGGCAAGAAAAAAGTTTGGGGACAATTCCTTAGCTCACTACCCTACCCATACCAAAATCAAAGCTTTTATCAAGTAATAACTATCTCGCTAATTAATTTAATCGATAAAATATCTTATAAAAAATATTAGATAATATTTAAGAAATAATTTGTGTTATTATACTCTTATTAAAATATATGAATTGTACTAAAATTTGTATTTTAATAATTATTATTAAAATATAATATTTAATTATATAAAAAAAATTAAGATAATTCTCGTATTAAAATATAATTCTTCTAATAAATGTTTATTAATTTTGTACTTTAAAAATTAGGATGTGTGTGTATGTGTGTTAAAGAAAATGCCATTGATTATGTTCCTTAATACAAATTGTGATTAATTTATGGCATACAAATTTAACACAAAATGGAAGTCACACAAGTGTTGCTTCTGCCTGTTAAGAGGTTTGCTTTCCATGCAAGGTTCTTCATTTCTTGCACAGATAAATGGTATCACTTAAAGTAAGAGAGAAGCTGAGAGATGATTTTAGAGAGATAAATAGATCTTCTCTCTTTCTCTGTCGCTCTCTCTCTCTCCATCTCACTCCTCTTTGTTCCTATTCGAGCAGCTCTGGGTGCCACTCTCAGAAAACAGAGTACTCATCACAGAGAATGAAATAGACTACACCTCGTTTTATGTAGAGACAAAAAGTTTTTTACTTGCTCATCAAGAATGCAAAACTGGAAAATGGGGTTTTCTTTGATCACTTCATAAACCAAGAGTTTTGGGTTTTTGGATCTGGGTTGTTGTTGATTCCTTTGTTTTCTTTAGCATTCTGTCTTGTTTTCTAGAGAAAGCGTGCGGGAATTCATTGCATTTTTCAGAAAGGTGAGGTTTTTCTGCTTGGTTTTGTCAGCTGGGTTTCAATGGATTCAGCTAAAGAAGAGGTGACGAAGAGCAATACGAGCAACATTGGTTTTCAAGATGATGCGCTCATTGGTTATGACCTAAGAGAAAATCCCAAGAAATCTTGGAAATTTTCCGGCTTCAAACAAGATGATACTGCTTCGACACAAGAAAGCCAGTGCCAAGTTTGCGGTAAACAATTTGAATCGCTGAAAGCACTTTATGGTCACATGAGGCATCACTCAGGGAGAGAAAGAAGAAGAATTCACTGCAAAGAATGTGGCAAAGCGTTTTTGTCAGCCAAGTCTCTTGCAAATCACATGAGGATTCACTCTCGGAAGTTAAGAGTCTGTATTGAATCAGGGACAAGTTCAGGTCATGATGTGCCTATAAAAAGCTTGGTTGTGAAGAGAAAGAGATCAGAGAGAAAGAGGTACAACTTCCCTGCAAGTTCTTCAATTTCTAGCTTGAATGAATCTTTATCTCTTACTGAAATTGATCAAGAAGTAGAGCAGGTAGCGGTATGTTTGATGATGTTATCTAGGGGTAAGCAAAATTGGAGTGAATTTTATTCATTCGGCGAGTTTTCAGATAATGATTCTGTGACTTTTGACGTTAAATCATTGAATCAGAAAAAGAGAACTGTGACAAATGAGGGTGGATATTTTGGTTCTAATGGTAATGAGACTTTTAAGATGAAGAAACCAAGAAAGGAAAAGGTAGATACTTGCGTTTCAGAATCTTTTATTGTTTTGTATGAGAAGGAAGAAGATGAATGTGCTAAAGTGGATTCTGGAGCTGAGAGTGACGAGGGACAGAAGGTGATGCCAAAGCTGGATGATAAGCTTGGATCTGTATCGAGTGATTCTGAAATTGAGAAAGGAATTCTTGGTGATATGAAATTCAACACCACTGAAGTAGAATCAAGTGAGGATTTGCTGGAAGAAGTTGGATTGAATGAAGCTGGATTGGGAATCATGACATCAACTTCAAGGAAGAAAGTCAATTTTCAAGCTTGTGATGCTGAATTTGGGGGAGAGTCAAGTAGCAAGGTAATCTCGAATGATTCTCAGAAGACTTCCGAAATCAAGTGTAGGATCTGCAACAAGATATTCTGCTCTCGTCGTGCACTTGGAGGCCACCAAAGGATGCACAGCAGTAAAGAAAGCTTCGTGCCCCTGAAGACTGAGAACGATGAGAAACAGGACCAGAATACCATATTTCCTGAAATTGAAGATGGTTGCAAGGTTGTGAAACTTGAATTTGTAGAGAATTTAATGGAGCTGGAAATCGGTGGAAATGAATCAAGGGAAAACAAAGAGTATAAATGCCACACCTGCTTGAAGGTTTTTGCAACAGGCCAAGCATTGGGTGGTCACAAAAAGGCTCACATTGGGAAGAATTCTGAAACTACACCAAATCAGATTGCCAAAAAGCAAGAGTATTCTTCTGATATCTGCGACGAATCAGATTTTAATGTCCCGATTATGCTCGATAGGGAGACCACTAACGATGATGTTGGGTCCAAGCCATGGTGGGCTGGAAGAGACCACAAGCATGAGCCATTGGTGAGCTTGGTGGCCAACTGATAAAAATATTGCCATTCTTAGCTTCTACAGTACAGAGTTTCAAGCATGTTAAGAAAATACTGGTAGATTTTCTTACTTGTTCAACGATAGTTCGTACAATTGGCAATACTTCCATGAGCACTAACCCTACTTCCTTTTGCGTAGTGTCTTCATCTGTCACTTGGACTGCTAAGTATCCATTGCTGTAGAAGTGAGGCACAGTATTCATACATTTTTCATAGGAAATTTAGACACTGTGATAGGTAACTGTATGCTTTCACCTTATTCTTAAACATCTATTAATAGAACAGACATGCAGAAACATTTTCATAGATATTGATATGCTTTTGTCCAATCATTGTCTCAATTGATTCCCAAATTCTCTCATTCTTTTCTTCCAATGCTTCAACAGCAGAACCCACCCAAAAAAAAAAATATATTTATTTGTTTTCTTCTGGTTGTTTCATATCTCAAAGGGCATAAAATTAAAACCCCTCTAGTTTTGCCATTCAGCTGCTGTTCTGATCTTAAGATTACTTTGAATGAGAAAATAAGGGTTTGAGCTGGGTTGTGTTATTGGGTACTAATTATTCAACTAGTAAAATAAAATAAGTTAGGGATTCGAGTTTCCCCAAGAGAAGTTTAACTTAATATTTGAAAAAAAAATTAGGATTTGGTGGAAAATCAAAATAATTAAAATATGCTTAGAGTGAATCATCTATCTGAACTGAAGTTGGTTGTCTAGTCATCACCAAACACATCAACAGACAAATTGTACCCAATTTTACAGTACATATTTTGTCATTGCTTTGCTCCTACTTTGTGGTTGGAAATGGGAAGAGCTGCTATTACTACATTTTTAAAATGTTTATTGCACCTCTTTCACTCTCTTTCACTTGTAGTAAACAATATGTATGTTGTTATTCCGGACAGCCGCTTGGCACAAGCCAAACTTGCAATTACTCAACAGGAAAAAAGCTTGAAAAGCACACAGCTTTCTAGTCAATTTTCGGCTGGATTTACTTTCATGAAGCTGAAACTAACCAATTCAAGCAACCTTGTTTAAAGATTGGTGCTGAAGAAGCTGGCCCCTGTGTGTGATGAATTTGGCTGTTAAAGAGGCAGTCTAGCATTTCAGGATCGAGGGTATATTAGTGATTTTATTTCCCAACAACTGCATATTAAAAGACTACACTCCAATATTTTCATTTTTATTTATCACATAATAAATACATTCATCCAAGATGTATTTATTCACATGACTTTCTTCCTTAGTTCACTAGCATAGAGAAAGATATCAACAAGATAAACAGTAACAGCTGAATCCCAAAAAGATCTCTAGCTGTGAGTAAGAAACAAACTTTCAGAAATTATTACAAGCATACGCGACGATCATGGCAATTTGACAGGTTTTATGTTCCATATTTCTCGAGCATATTCGTGAATCGTTCTGTCACTACTGAACTTGTATGAACCCGCTGTGTTCAAGATTGACATTCTCGTCCATTTCTGTCATGTTGTCGGTTACAGAATGTTAGATTGGGCATGGAAAAGTTTAGGGTGGGATGGACTTGGTATTCTCATTCAATAAAATCATGCTATATGAATGGGCAAAGGGACAAAAAGTCTTTCTTGAAAAACAAAGCGTTCTCATATAAAACAAAGAAAATGTTACAAAACAAAAATTTACTGAATAGAAGTGACCAACTAATTGAATGTTAAAAAAACATATGCAAATGGTGTATGCCATCCATGAATGAATGTCTGATAATGATGATGCATAGATAGATTACTTACCTTCTGGTTGCGATATGCTTCGTCAACCATCTCTTGGCATTCCAAGTAACTAGGAAAGTCTTTGCCCACCAGGAAATAATCTGCCTGCCCATAACCTTCATCTCCTTCCAGTGATCCCATCAGTTCATCATAGTTGTAAGGACCAAAAACACCAGTTCTGACAAATTCCTTGACTTCTTCAAAGCGTGGGTCAGGAACAAACTGCATATGAGGGTTAAAAATTGCAATGAGTGTGCCAAAACTATACAGAATCATTAACAACATATTAAAAGAAAAGAAAAATTGTTAAATGCTTACTGTCCCCTCAGTTCTTTCTTTTCTCAACCCTGCAATCTCGTGAGCTCTAGCACCAAAGAGAAAAAAGTTGTCCTCTCCAACCTCTTGCTGTATTTCAACATTGGCACCATCCAAGGTCCCAATCAGAATGCAACCATTCATTGCAAACTTCATGTTACTAGTACCACTAGCTTCCATCCCAGCAGTGCTATAAAGATTAGAGGATAAAGAGAATGTAAGACAATCAACTAATAGGAAACTTTCTAACCCAAGAAATATAGCAAAATTAAATAAGAAAATTAGGATACCTGATATGCTGTGAGAGCTCACTTGCAGGGATAAGCGATTCAGCTACACTTACATTGTAATCTGGGACAAAAATAACCTAAAATAGAACAGAAGATAATATAATATCTGTGATTAGAGGTGAACTAATACAAGGCATCTCATGTACATTTACACATATCTCTCATTAAATAATTTATTAATATTTCAAAATCTGTTAAATAAAATCAAAATCGACAAAAGAAACTCTTGAATATTTGGTGAACAGTTTAACAGAAAATGCAACATGTGACTTATCTCACCCTGTCAACTTTATAAGATGCCTTGACTAATAGCAATACATACTCTGGTGATGATACAAGAAACAATGCTCAAAGAAACCCTAGCACTATCAGTAGTCTGATGATAATTGACAAACTTTTCCACAGCTCAAAATCCCTGCCCTTTCCCTCCCATGTCAGATAAGGCATGAAACTTCATATATATTTTTTTTGTCCAGAAAACTCTCCTTATGGTTCCTCAATGATATTTAGCAACAAAGACATACCTTCAATAAATCACCTATGTCAGGATCATGATTAACTGTGGCTCCAACATCTGCGATAAATTTCACAATTCTCTTTGCTTGCACATATGTAGCAAATGCTTTTCCACCAAATATACAAACTCGTGGTACATACTTGGATCTCCTGTCTGCAGCATTCATTTCTTTCATCTTCTTGTAACGGTAAACTATTCCCAAGATATTCAACAATTGTCGCTTGTATTCATGGATGCGCTTCACCTGAAAATAATTCGTGCAATATAAAATTTTCAGATATAAAAATAAAGGTGACATCAATTGATGAGAAGCAAGGGCAAGAGGATAAGAATTATTTTGTTCAGCAAATCAATTATGGCCTCTATATCGTATAAGCATCACAATAATCCACATGAACGGAAACTATTAAGCTTGGGCTTCGTAAGCAAATTATATTTCAGTGCAGTGGTTGAAGCATCATCTGACTAATTCTTCTCAATTATTCGTTACCAGCATCCATCTGTGCATTATAAGCTTTCCTTCTTTTATATATATATATATAAGAAACCGAAAAAGAACGTATACTAATGGCGTAAAGTAGAAAATGGATTGGAAATCCAATAATCCATCACAAAAGCCTGATAGGGGTATCTGAACATTACCAACTTTTATTTTTTAATTACAATTTTTGTAATTTAAACTGGCACTAAAATATATTGTCTGTTAGAATACCATAAACATTTGTAAGAAGATGACCTCAATAGCAAGAAATTAACCTGGATGTCAAACATTGCATCGGGACTAACAGAATAGCCTGTTTTCTCTTTGATCAATGACACAACCTTCATCTTGTTGCTCCTTTTTGCCTCCCTAAACTGGGCTTGGAGATCCTCATTATCAGCAAACTAGAAATAAACCAAACTGCTTCAATAGGAGTATAGCAGTAACTTCATAAAAGAATTTAAATATAATTTATACTGGATAGATTTTGCACATTCAGCAATCACTTAGGCCATTGATCTCAGAAAATCTCAAACTATGAGCTATAATAGTTCTGAGTAACAACTAAATTCAGAAAGAAAACAATTCAATTTCATAATGTACTGAGAACCTATTAAAGAAAAGAAAAGAATGGATGCAGGCTTGTAATGTATTAGGAAGTTCTAAAATACTTAAAAACAAGGCTTGGACAATATATTCTGTGAATGGGTATTGCCAAAATGCAGATCATTTGTCTGATTCTAAATTAAAGGAAACATAGACGCCACAAATATTTGGGAGAAGACAATATTATTCTTCAATGTTATTCATCAGAATAAAGAAACCATGTAAAAGTCTGTACAACACAGATACTTCACTCATTCTGAAACTTGTACATTAGACAAAACCAGATCAAGAAAACGAAGGAAATCAGTGTCCTTGCCAAGTTTACCTCTCTCCCTATTTGCAACCAGCTAATAATGGGTAAAGCAGACATATTTTTAGCACAAATATTTTAAGTGGCACAATTTTATGTACATACACCCATGTCCAAGATTATGATCCAAAAGATTTTAAATTCTATTTGAGGTTTTATTAAACAATTAAAAGAAAGAAATGAATTATTCTAGTGATAACTAAAGGATATTTATTGTAGATCAGTTTTCAGCAGTCAAACCATGTGATCCATCAATAAAACTAACTTTGTAAATAACAAATGTGGATATGGTTGATTACCTTTCTTAACTCAGCCAGCTTCTCGGTATTTGTGATCCAGTCTTCAGTACCGATCCAATTAGTTATAATATTACTTAAATCTGGATTGCAGAAACAAATCCACCTTCTTGGTGTGACCCCATTTGTTTTGTTTTGAAATTTCTCGGGCCATAACTGCCAAAAATATAGCACAGAGATAAACATTAAGAGCATACTTTGATATAAGAGTAACAAATGGACTGGAAAACTGTAGTTTTGCTAAAATTGGATAGCTACGCTCAAATCTAATACAACAAAGAAATTTCTAACATGTTTACCTCATAAAAGTTATTAAACACTTCATTTTTTACTATTTCACTGTGTATCTCAGCTACTCCGTTTACTGCATGACCACCCACAACACAGAGATTAGCCATACGGACTAACTTTGGTGGTTCCGGTACTTCTTCAACAACTTTTTCCTCTTCTAGAGTGTCTTCGTTTTCAGCCTGTGGTTTTTCACCAACAGGTTCAACTTCTTCTTCAGAACTTTCAAGTTTATCTTCAGGAACAACAACAGTAATTTCCTTGGGTTTAACAAATAAATCTGCAAAAGTGGCAGGCAATTCAACATTTTCTAGAATTCTCATTTCCTTCAGTTTTTTCTCCAGTAAATCAAGATCTGCTGTACCGAACTCTGAAACTATGGTGTTAATCAGCTGTAAAATATGAAATGCTAGAAATTAGAATCAAGATACTGATGCCAAACAAAAGAAGGGTTTTGTTTATTAATATTTCCAGCAATACCTCCTCATCAATCATTTCTATAATCTCCACATGTCGAGGGAGCAGTTTTTGCATAAGTTCAAAACTCCATTTCTCCAATGCCTCAGGAAGAACAGTATGGTTCGTGTATGCTACAGTCCTGGTACATGGGTTGCCAAATGTGAGGTAAACTAGTTATTGAAGAAACGTATAATTTCAACAGATATGCACTAGTTATCTACACAAAATTCATCATTTTCAAGTTTGAGAAAAATAAATGGTTAGATTGTCAGTTGGGCTAACTATATATCACATATTTAAAATGAATCCCACGTGAAAGAAATAATAGCAAGTAAAGCATAAATGGCTAATGCTAGATTAGGCACAAACCATTGGAAAAGATAAAAAAGATTTAAGAAAAGAACAGTGAATTTCAAAAATTCCTAAATAAGTAGAGAAATAAAGGACATTATAGGGAAATGAGAAATATCAAATATAGGACCATATTCATTAAACTCATCATGATCTCGTCTAGTTTTAATGTCCTAAAGAGTCTGAGATGAACTACTGATGGCTCTTGACCTGCAGAATAACACAGACAAGAAAAGATCCACTAATAACAAGTTGTTTCTCTTGGTCACTTTGAGTACAATTTAAACATTCATAGTGTAAGTTTTGATTTCTTCAAAACTAAAAAAGAAAAAGAGCAAAAATGAATTATCAATACATACGTGTAGAACAATAGGAATAGGAAGTACCTCTGCGTGATATTCCAGGCCTCCTTCCAGCTTAGACCTTTCAAATCTACCAAAATTCTCATCAGCTCCGGGATGCAGAGAGTGGGGTGAGTATCATTCATTTGAACTGCGACCTTCTCAGGGAATTCCTCCCAGTTTACAGTTGCTCCAGATCTTCTCTCAAAACATGCTATGATATCTTGGAGAGAAGCAGAGCATAAGGTGTATTGTTGCTTTAATCGTAGGACCTTGCCCTCAACTGATTCATCCCCAGGATAGAGAATATAGCAAATCTGACACCAGATAAGACATTACATTTGCACCAAGACTGGATTGAAGGTCAAAAAAAATGAAGCAACATGTGACTACATCAATTCCAGATGCAAGGAAACAAAATAAAACCCAGCATTGTGAGTGAAATTATTTTTCCAAGTGACACTACCCAACTTCTTTATTTTAGTATTTCATTTTTTTTTCCCAGTTTATGACTATAGTAGTTCAGAGTCTCCGGTATGTGTAAGCGCCCAAACAATATCTTTGCTGATTTTGTCTTAGGAGATACAGAGATAAATAACTAATCAAATTTTAAAACAAGTATATGATAGTAAAGAAAATAAAAAATAATCACAATTGTATGAGAACCTTTTCAGCATTAGATAGGGCTTCAGTTGCTTTGATATGATCTCCAGCATTAAAAGCAGATAGATCAAAATCTTCAGAAGGAACCATAGTAGACCAAAGTCGCAGATTGATTGTGGTTTTAGTTCTATACCCTGGTATCGGGACATCATATGCAACGGCCTTTATATCTTCTCCACCAATCCAGTGTTTTTTTCCATCTGATCCTGAAATAACCGTGCCGAAAAATTTTATGGGATATGAGACGTCATTTCTCACTATTTCCCAGGGATTGCCCAACTACAAGGAGAAACCACATTAAAATAATGAAATAAACCACCGTACAAAGAGACAACACCATAAGAATTTCAATAGTATAAACAACGCATTCATATAGACCAATATACATTTGTAGAAAGCAAGGGATACCTCAAGCCAATCTTCAGCGACTTCCTCTTGACCATCTTTCGTAATCCTCTGTTTAAATAAGCCATATTTGTATCTAAGTCCATAACCCCATGCTGGGTAATTTAGTGTCGCCAAAGAGTCCAAAAAACAGGAGGCAAGACGACCAAGTCCTCCATTACCAAGTGCAGCATCCGGCTCCTATCATTAATTGACCAAAGAAATAAGTTGCCAGAACAAGCCAGTTAACACATGTGCTCGATCACACACAGATTCATCAGTTTCTAAATAAGTATTACCAGGAAAAAGAAGAATCAAGTATTCTGGATTTTATAGCTACAGGTAAAGACATCATAAAGGACAGTATCAAGAACTCAGTAGTAAGCCAACGAAAAAGAATGGTCAACACCAGCTCTAGTCAACCACCTATTGATTAGTATTCATCGATTCAACTTTTCAAATAATTTGGGTGTTTGAAAATAAAAAATTCTTGAAAGTTATAGAACATTTTAGCATGATCAAATTGTTTACAAGTTTATATTGAAGGAAAAATGCATAAAATAACCTCACCTGGGAAGCCACATCTTCTAGACTCTGTCCAAGCTTGCTCAAAGCCTCTGCATAAGCACCAGTAAGCCCCAAATTTCCGATTGCATTCAACAGCGCTCTACCCTACAAAAATAGGAGATGCTAAATATAGCATACTGAAAGCTTTTGGTTGCAAAAATCAAAGTATCACTTGTGCATGACAGACCTGTAGAAACTCCAGTGACAAATAATATGCCTGCTTGACATTCAACCTTTCATAGTACTCATATGTTGAATTCCAGTTTATAATGAGAGTATCACGAACACTTTGAGCAGTCGCAAAGAAAGCCTTTGGAAGTTCAAATTTCTCAGGAGAAAACAATGGAGTGAACTCTGCATGATATTTGATACTTGAGGCAATAGATGCAGCATCTGGAGCAAATGGATTCAGAGAGAATTAAGCTTCCAAATCAAAAAACAATGACAAAGAACATGACAAGTTTTGAATATAATGGCCACCAAAAATAAATAATAAAGAATTTAACCTTCTTCAAAAGAAAAAGACAGCAACAACTTGATCAGTGTGAAATGTATCAAATTTACAAGGAAAAGAATCAATTGCAGATAATTTTGCAACACCATAAATCATAAAGGATATGCAATGTTTAAATATTTTGAGAAGTTAGGAATGTAAATTACTAAAAAGAGCACAATGGATGCAGAATTCATTGATAAATTTGAAATTACACCACAGGGCAAAAGGAATATTCATATGGTGAGTTTTTCCTGTGGTTTGGTAATCCCACGCAACTCCCTGTCTAACTTCTTTTCGAATGTCCTTATGTTCCATATGCAAGTGTTTATTCCCATGCATCTTTGAATACGGCCAGAAGTACCACATTAAGAGAATAATTTTTCTTCCAATGGTGAAGATCAGATCCATAGTTCTATCTTTCTTCATCTAGCTACACCGCACTCCTTTGACATGTAGAGACACGATGCTATTGGTGAAACAAGTGACATTTCCAAATTCAGACAACCAATCACAATTGTCATGCCAACGTCAAAAAAGGATCCGGACCTAACAACTGATGTTCACTACTTAGCATCTCAACATACAAAAAGCCAGCTTAATCAGGCAAATCTTAACCATTTGAGAAGCAAGCTTTCCTTTCCCCTGAAACTCCCTTGAAATCCCTTTCCCGAGAGTTTAATGAATGGGAATTAAATAGCTATTATAGTACGACTTTTGATACATTTCACATACTAATCCAGCTGACGGGTCCCAATCCTTCTTCGGTGCTAACACGGCAGCATGACGATCCTTACTATCATAACATAACAGTATCAAGCATTGTAAACAATGACTATAAGAATTATTTTTATTAAAAAAAGACTTTTTTATGATTAATTTCGTCCAAACAATCACCGCATAGTAATTAAAATAAACAACGCTAATTCAAACCAAACTTCAAAGCCACTCCATTCAGGCATTAATCCAAACGGCATCCATACAAAAAACAGAAATACGATTTCAAAAGGAAACAATGAACACGACATTAACATAATAAAAAACGCAAGATCATATCACAAACAGCAGAGAGAACACAGAAACCAAAAAAAAAAGGTTCAAACCTTCTTCAACAACAGGAGCCTTCGCCTTCTGCTCACTGGACACATTCTTCACGCAAAATGACGTCGTAGTAACAGGCCGAATACTCAAGGTCCTGGTCCGTAACATCTTCTTCGACTCTCTGTTTCTGGAAGCGAAGTCAATGAATCTAGACAGAGAACCGTACTGCACGAACGCGTCCGACGTTCTCGTCGTCGACATTGCACAGAATTGCGAAACTTCCATTCTCTCTCCCTCTCTCTCTGATCACAGTGAGTGAACTGATCAGCGCTGACACTGAAGAAAGTGAACTGAACGATTGATCTTCTTATAGTCTTCCCACGGACTTCCTGGTCTCCCTCATTTTGAAAAGAAATGATTTTCTTAGAAGACGACAAGTGGAAGAGAGCTGACGTGGCAACGTGTCAATGTCCAGTCATTTAGCATCGTCCATTTTTCAGCGTGCGATTGGGTGACATGGCAGCGTGACAGTATCCAGTCACTTAACACCGTCCATTTTGAAGCGTTTCATTCGGTAACGTGGCAATGTGCCCATGTCCGGTCACTTAACACCGTCCATTTTCAAGCGTTTGATTCGTTGACGTGGTAATGTGCCGATATCCAGTCATTTAACACCGTCCATTTGCTAGCGTGTGATTGGGTGATGGGTCCTATTGCGCTGCACACAACTAGAAGAGAGAATTGCAGGGAGGAGGATTCTATTAATAGTATTATTTAATTAATAAAAAAAATATTTATTAATAATATTTTTAAAAAATTAAAAATAAATTTTAATTTTAATTAATATAAAAAAAATTTAAAGAATTATTCTACCAAAAACTCTTTCTAATTTTTTAGAATAATAAATATTTATTATGGAATTGAATTAGAAAATAAGTAAATAAAATAAATGAAAATTAAGATGTCTGCGCCTAAAATTTGTTAAACCTTGACAATTGCATGGTTAAATGAAGACAGAGACTTGTAGCCTGGCAGGTATGAGTTAGTTTCCAGCGGTTGGCAAAGAGATGAACAGAAGAACCTAACCCCATTGAAGAAATTAATCCTGGAGAAGTATAGGAGAATATTAATTGCAGAGATGGATGAATCCTCTTCTTCTGCTATGGCAATCACAGGAAATTGTATCATCAGAACATCAATCTACACTTTCCTCAGGTATTTCCATTACTTCTCCACAACCCCACTTCTGCTTATGCTTCCATTTTCAGCTTCTGCTCTAATCTCAGAAGCACTTTTCCAGCCGCAGTTCGCTTCTGTTTTCCACGTTGCTGGATCTTCAGGATTCATTTCACTTTCTAGTATGAACTTTTTCATTCTTCCTTTCACTCTGTCTTTGTTTCTGATTAGTAAAGCTTCCATAGTTCAAGCTTTGAATCACCACAAACCATCTGTTCCACAAACCTTTTTCAGGGTCGTATCAAATTTCAGACCTTTGATCTTTATTTACCTTTGTAATTTAGTCCTGATCTTCACTTTTAACTATCTCAAAGCGTTTGGTTTATCGTATGTCAGTAGCAATATTGTTCTTCCATTAGCAAGGCTTGTTTTCTTTTACTTCCAGGCCAACACTGCTTTTGTAAGCGATTTAGCCTTGGTTGTGGCATGGATGGATGATTCACGCAAAGGGTATGAAGCTATTTACAAAGCTTGTTTGTTAAGAAAGAGCAAAAATTCAGTGGCTCTATTGATATCTCTGTCTACAAGTTCAGGTCTATCTGCCGTTGAGGCTTTGTTTCGCTACCGGATTGTGCGAATTTACCAGTTCCTTGGAGGGTTTACAGCTGGTATTGCTTTGGAAGGAGTGTTGATTGCTTACATGTATTCCCTCCTTCTTGTCCTTGACACAATTGCTTGTTGTCTCTTTTATGAGAGTAGTCGCGAATCAAGTTTTTCGGAAAATGGAAGTGATCGAAGATGTGATGAAGTTGTGGTCGTTAGAGTCTAGAAGTGCTTCCATGAAATGGCTTTTTCAGCACATAAAAAGGAAAAACATAGTCTGCAGAAGCACTTTTGCATAATTTCTTTTCATTTAGCATTTTGTGTATAACCAGCATTTCAAGCAAGTAGTTCTGCTGCCATTGGTGTAACAGCAATTGTAACTTGCACAAGTAGTTATGTTGGGCTCACCAAGTAGTCTGATTTTGATCTTCCATTCTTCGCTCCCCCATCCCCGGCCTGTGTTCACTTCACTCGAGGCCCAACAGAAGAGATTCAAGAAATTCTGTGACAGTAAACACTATCTATCGGTAGAATCCAAGTGAGCTTAATAGTTTCTCGTTAATGCAAGGTGGTACATTCAGTTGATCAAGTTCTTGGTACTGCATACAGTAATTAATTCCCAACTAGTCAAACACTTAGATTATACTTCAACTTGCTCTTTACTGCATAGAAACTCTCAAAGAAAACTAATGAATGAAAGCAAAAAACTAGACAAAATCATTTGGAAATCATACACCCAACAACACTTATTTAATCCAACATGAAGGGAAATCAATTGTTAATCCCTAATTTAATCCAACATGAAGCTTCCCACCCAGTACTGATAATCAATGAATCATCAGTGAAACTACTGGCATGTGCCAATGCATTGCATTTCTCGAACACCATATAAAAATATGCAGTCTACAGTCTACACTGAACCTGGAAGAATCACTTTGAATCTAGGGTTGCTTCAGTTTCTGCCAATCTATCTCAAAACCCACAAGCTCAAAAGGGTTGATAAAGAAACATTCATGTGCAGTTTGCAGTTTGAATATATATAAACTCTTGTACTTCATGCACTTTGTGTTGGTAAATATAGAGGCTTAATCCTTGAGGAATATTAAAGCACTTTTAGATGCAAAAAGTGAAGGGAAGCCTAGTCTGTTCAGCAATATTCCTTTTTGAAAAATTAAATTAATTAAAAATAATCCATGGTGCCCATTATCCCAAATATTATTTTCAGTGGCTTGCCCCACTTGGAAAAAAGAGTGCAACTTTTGTTGTTGGTAACTTATCTTTTCTACATGATGATGCTATAAAGCCATCTTGCCCACAGAAGATGTTAGAGTTTGTCTTGCTTTCTATGTTCTTAAAGGACTTATTGAAATATAGTTCCTTTCGAATTTAATATTAAGTTAGAAAAATGAATAATAATACCTAATTAGTTTTAATTTGAAGCTTTAATTTCAAGTCAAATTTTTTAGATTCCAACCAATGGATTGTGTTGCTTGTCCCCAATGCCATCTCTGATTGTCCACCATGTATTCTCATCATTTTTCAAGTGATATGGAAAATAATAAATATAATTATTCCACCCCACCCTCCAATCTTTTTCCAAGTTTTAATTTCAATTTTAATTATTATAATTGTTTTTATTATTAAGAGTTATGTTCAATATTATATTTTAATACGAGCGAAATTTAAAATTTAAAATTTAAAATTTTTATACCATTTAAAAGATATAATTAATTAAGATTTTTATATAATAATTAAAAAAATTAAAATGACTAAAATTAATAATTGAAGAGATTTTTTTTAGTCATAATTATTCTTTTTAAAGTTATCTTTAATATTAATTTCTTTTAATATGAACAAAATTTAAATTTTAAATTTTAAATTTTATACTCAAACAATAAAAAAAAATTAATTAAAATATTACATCGTAATTTTTTTTATTTTTAGAACCATATTAAATGTTATTTTTTAATATAAAAAAATTAAAATATAAATTTTTACGATACGGATAAAATTTGAATTTCTAATTTCTTATAAAATCAAAATATATAAAACGAAAAATCTCACAATAATGATTGTAGTGATAAGCTTTTGTTTACTAAAATCACAACACCTTTATGAATGTCACAAGCAAGATGATCATTGATGGCATGAACTTATGGACTTTCCACCATGCATTGTACAAAAACATTATAATCAATGCAACCCAAAATGTAGGGGCCATATGGATTGAAAGAGAATTCATGAATTAGGAAAAGTGACAAAATAAATAAAAAAACAAAAGATTCTAACTTTATCAATCAATCTCACAATTTCATTATGTGTTAGCCACCAAAGACATTTGTACATACATGGCATTAAGTCCATTACAAACAGTTCAAAGCAAACCTCTTTCTCCATTCATTGAATGACCACCATCATATGTTAAAAGAAGAACAGGTCAAGATACATTTTTTTTGTATTTAATTTTTTTTTAAGTAAAATTTATAATAAATAATATAAAAAATTTAAAATTTAAAATATAAAAATTAAAATAATTAATATTAAAATAAAAAAAATTAAATATATTTTACGTTTAATTTAATTTAGCTTAATCCATGTAATAATTTATTATATTTATAAAAAAATGTAAATATATTTATTTTATGAAATTAATGTATAAATGACGTCATATTTCTATTTTTTTTAAAAAAAATTAATTTTATCCAAAAGAAAATCTGTAATAAGATAAAGGAGAAGGAAGAGAAGCAGAAATCGCGGATCCAACGAGTGAAAAGAAATCAGTTAGTAATATTGTCTGACAGATGACGTGTCAACATTACAACAAACAGACATGAAACCTCTTGACACCGAAATTTCGGACAGAACACGAAGCCGAAACTCAAGGCCGAGACAAAACGAAAACGAAACACCAATGCCTTCTAATTTAATTTTAAATAATTATTTAAAAAAAAAAACACTTTATCTTCTCCTTCTTTGGTATTTAGTATAATAACAGAAGATTAACAGACATAAAACAGTTTTTTTTTTGAAGAACAAATTACAGAAGCGTTATAAATCTCTGAGTTCAAATCGTGGTGGCCATTTCGTGACCCCGGATCCGCCCCCTTCGTCGGATCCGACCCGAATGCATCGTTCCTCTCTCTTTTGGGTTGGGTTTCGTTTGCTTTGTTGTTGGCGGAGGAGACAGGGAGAGAGAGGGTGATTGTAGTTGTTGTTGTATTTTTTTTTTGTTCAGGTTTGGATTTGTCTTTGTTTTCTTGATCGTGTCTTCTGTTTTTGGTTTCAATGTTTTTGATGCGTTTGTTGTGTTCGTGTTTCTGGGTTTTGGCTTAAAATGCGCATGCATGTTTCATCTGTGATGATATAGAAATTCTTGATTTGATTTCTATATTTTTGGTTTTTATTTTTATTTATGGTTTAGCTTTTGATACTGGCCATTTTTTTATTAATCAAAGTTTGGTAATGGTTTGTTCTGTTTCACCTTCCTTTCTTTTGTCTTCTTTTACATCATTCATTGTGGACCCTTTCGCCGTATTTTCTTTTCCAATTTTCCCATTTCTGTTTCTATTTAAAATTGGCAACAGCAGTTTCTCTGAAATGAACAAAGCACCTTCCTCCTTTTGCACTCCTTGACTTGTAGGAGACGAGTACTCTGATAAAACAAATTGTGTTGAACATTCCATTCATTCTATGGAAATTGATTTTGGTGGAATATTCCGTTGTCTAAGCAAGCTCTGCAGCTGATAATTAAATCGAAAAGTTTCGTTGTGTTTTCATGTTGCATTTTGTTCATGGTAACTGCATTTTTGTTTAAATTATGAAATTGTTTTTAGCATCTCTAATGCGGAATATATATTTTGTTTACAGGATTCTGTAAGAAAATAGTCATAATGGGCAGCTGTGTATCAGTACCAGCAAAAAGGGTTAAATTAAGGCGAAAGCACCGACACCGGTCTTCCAAATGCCACCGGAAGATTACCAATTCCTTGTCCGATGGGACAAAGATAAAGCATGGTGACAGAGGATCGCGTGTAACAGATTTTTCCGCTGTTAGTGAGTATGTACATGTGGATTTTGAGAAAGGTTCAACCACTACCTGCAGGAGATCTGAGGTTTCAAACTCAACATTCCATCTTACTCAGATGCAATGGCACCTTAGTCAAGTAGATGCAAACAGTATGTTCTTTCTTTTTGTCTGATTTTCATATGCCTATCACTATTTATTTGTTTGATCTTTAGTTTGAAGTGTAGTCTTACAGTTTCATGCCTTAAGCGTACATTACAAAACCTGAAATTGACTCTAAAAGTTTGTATCTAGCAGTAACATGCCAAGAGGATGCTTGGTTTGACTCGGTCAGTATTTTCGAATCTGACTCAGATGATGACTTCATTAGTGTGCATGGAGGTAATGAAATGCACCTCTTTTTTTTAACCTTTCAAGTGTACCTGAAATTGTCTCTCTCTCTCTTTTCTTTTCTAATTTTTTGTCTCTGTAGATGGTTTTCCAATTGTGGGAAATGCAATTGGGAACCTTCCAGGTAGTCAAATGCTTCAGTATGAAAGTTCTTCATGCTTTATGGATGGCAATGGTAAATATGAAGAATACCATGAAAGTTATTTAAAAATAGATGAAGGTAAACCAGAGCAATTTTTGAGCAAAGATGATTGCAAGGAATCAAACAGGTTTGCATGTATTAGCGCCCAAGGTTGTGATCTTTCGCGCTTCGGTAATGCCAATGAAATTTGCAACAAGAAGAAGAAATTATTAGATCATTCTTATGGAAGCTTTAAAGGCTTTAAGGAGGATAAACGTGATTCTGAAGAAAAACCTTTGAAATCTGGTTTACCTCGGTTGGTTCCTTCTGTAAGTTTCAATGACAAGATTCTGAGTTCCACAACCTTAGGTCCACAGACACAAAGAAAGAAGTCGGCAGTTTTCAGGCTTTCGTTTAAGAGGAGATCTTGTGATGGAGAAGAAACAACAGAGCAATGTAAGTATTCCGGTTTGCACTTTTTATTTCAGTAATGTTTGCATTTCCCCCACTCCAAGGCACATATGTCTTAGCAGTTAGATGCTTAAAGTGGCTTGTGTGTTTGTTTGAATTTTCTTTTGTTAAGTACTGAACTCCTGCATAAAATTTTATATCCTTTAATATTTCACTAACCGTTGTCAAATATGAAATTTTATACAATGTCTAATGTATTGATAAACATGCAGATACTTCTAAAAGATTCTTGTATCGTCCCAAGCTAGGATTTGTAATACCTCGTGGTACAGGAGAAAAGCTAAATCCAGGATGTTGGTCTGAAATTCCTCCCTCAACTTTTAAACTCCGCAGCGAGACATATTTGAAGTGCGTCATCAGCTCAATCTAGTGACTTTCATATGGATTTGGAGGCATATGAAATGAGTAGTTATTTTGTTTTGTATTTATGAGCTTCGGTAAGGATATAACTATGTAATGATCTACTATGCAGAGATAAACGCAAGTCTCCTGCACCAAATTGCAGTCCATATACCCCCATAGGTGTTGACTTATTTGTCTGCCGAAGAAAGATAAATCACATTGCTCAGCATCTTGAGCTTCCTAATCTAAAATCAGATGGGAAAGTCCCTCCACTACTAATTGTAAATATTCAGGTACTTATTTTATATGATATTACCAAAATAAACTTTTCATTTTCTTGCTGCATTGCTGAACTGCAGTTTTGTTACTTGATGCAAACATCATATCATTTATTTTTGTCCCTTGGTAGTTGCCGACTTATCCTGCCGCAATGTTCCTTGGAGACAGTGACGGTGAAGGGATGAGTCTCGTCCTGTATTTCAAAGTTTCTGAGAATTTTGAGAAAGATATCTCTCCCCAGTATCAGGAGAGCATCAAGGTAACTTCATTTTAAATTGTCTTTCAGTGCGGCCAATTCTCTTCTCCAGTTAGTGTTATTTCTAGTCGCCGCCACTGCAAAGAAGGTTTCCGATAGTCTCCAACAAGAAAATCTGCAAGGGAATTCCCCTCGATGGATGCAATATGCATGTTGTCCCTTATTCACACTTCAAAATTTGAGTGCAACAGATTGAATTGAAAACTTGTATCTGGGATTTGCATTTTTCTCCAAGTTTGAATGTTACATCGACCATTTATGAGCTTCCACTACAATCTTTCATTCCTCTCTAATCATTTGTTTTGTTGGGAATTTATGTTTTTACTGCAGAAATTGGTCGAGGATGAAATGGAAAAGATTAAAGGATTTACAAAAGACTCCTCCATTCCTTTCAGAGAAAGGTTAAAGATAATGGCTGGATTGGTAAATCCCGAGGATCTAAACTTGAGCTCGACTGAAAAGAAGCTTGTAAATGCTTACAACGAAAAACCAGTCCTTTCGCGTCCTCAGCATGATTTTTACAAGGTAGCATATAAATTTCCATGTTCTTCAATTCTACCGTCATCAACCAAACAGTTAAAGTTAAACACATGCAACTCTCATTAGTACAAACTAGTGCTCAAGTGTTCTTTTGTGCAGGGATCGAATTACTTCGAGATTGATCTAGACATTCATCGTTTCAGCTACATTTCAAGAAAAGGACTTGAAGCATTCCGAGAACGTTTGAAGAACGGAATGCTTGATCTGGGTTTAACCATCCAGGTAAATACAACAATCCCCCCAACACTACTCTTTACTGCAATCCACCATTGTGCTGCTATGCTTTAGGCCATGCATTTTTTGAAAGCTCGCGCTCTAACGAACAGTCTTTTCTTGCCGTCATTAAACAGGCGCAGAAGCCGGAAGAACTGCCGGAGCAAGTGCTGTGCTGTTTGAGACTGAACAAGATTGATTTTGCTGATCATGGCCAAATTCCCACCCTAATGACCATTGATGATGATTGAGAAGCCGGTTATCACACTCAAAATACAGCCACTCTATGTAACAGGGAATCAAGATGTTCAAATCCCTGCAATTTCAGCATCTTGTAAATGATATACCATATGTTTATTAATTAATTATTGTTGTTATTAATTTTTTTTCTATATCAATAAATCATTATCTTAATTCTACTACCCCCAATAGTACCCTCAAAACTCTGCCCCCAACCAGCAAAAAGAACAGTGGCATAAAGGGAAAAGAAAGAAAGAGAAAAAGATTAGGGTTTTCTTTCTCAGGTATAAATAGAGAGGAAAGTCGAACCAGAGAGCCCTAACTGCGCCTAAGGCCGAGCGCTTACCTCTTCAGCTAGAGGTGGCGTGGTATTCCACGGGAGAGGGTTAATTAATTTAATTATTAATTAAATCGTGGCGCGTTAGTGCGATAGGCGCACATCAACAATTGGGATTCCATGGCCGCTTTGCTGCTCTAGTTCTTGCAGCGAAAGCGAGGGGATTGCCCTACATTTATTTTTTATCTTTTATTTTTTTTGCTTCTGTTTCTCCGATCGTTCGTAACGAAAAAGGAGATAACTTTTGCATAATGCATTGGTTTCTCGTCGGCGCCGTTTAATCTCCGGCATCGACGAGAACTCGGGAAATTCCCGGTTTTGTTATGTGAAAATGTTTGAAATATTAGATGGTTAAGGAGCAGAGTTTACAAGGAATTGCCAAATGATATTAGGGTTTCTGAGAAGAGTACATAATCAATTGATGAAATATGGTACAAGGAATGAGCATTACAGTGATTGATTGTTTCAAATTTTCCATAAACAGATTTGAAGTGCCGCAAAGGGTCATCTTGTTGCTGCATAATTGGCCTGCCCCTATTCTATTAATTAATCATTTCATCAACATAGGACTTAGAACTTCTTGGAGTTCATTCTATACTGTTTCTGTATATGTTCTTACAATTTTGATCTTGATACCATAGTTGCTGAATTAACTCAGGCTAAAACAAAATCAAGTGCACTCTGTACGAACAGCTGAGCAGCAGGGATTTGAGCTTGAAAGAAGGTGAAACCTGTGTTAAGATTGAAGAGATCTACCTTCACAGAACCCTGCATCATCTTTCTGCAGAAGCAAAATGAAATCATCATGAACTCGTACATTTAGCTTTATTTATAACAAGACGTGACGTTTGGGGTTTGAATCTTGCTCAGGCTAGCTTGATTCATTGACAGAATGCAGTGATATTCAAGAAGGGAATTTTGGTACCTCTATAGAATCTTGATCTTCTGTCTGCTTTTCTAATGTTACTTTCATTTCTTTGCAGGAGTTCATCAATTTTCTGAGATTCAGTCAACAATGGTCCTGAAAATGGAACTTTTTCCTGATCCTTTTGGCCCTGACAAACACCAATGTGTAAATTAACAATCATGGTAAGTATTTTGGGGAACCAGAATTTAAATCCTGAGAATACTGCTAGAACACTTACCAGATCATTTTTGATACCAACACCACCTTCTTTGTCAGAAGTTGCCAAAGAATAATCCGGGGAATAACGCAAATCAGATACATTGAAAGAACCTAACCTATCCAATTTGCTTGGCTGCATCCGCATTGAACGCAAGGAAGCTTCGAACAAGTCTTGCTCTTTGGATCTGATACGGACCCCAGTCTCATCTCTTGTTAAGTTAGACATATGGTTCGCGAAGCCAAGGTTTGATGCATCAAACGAATTCATACGACTTCTCAACGACAAGGTGGCTGCAGCATCCTGTTTTGACATTTTGGCCCAGGCAAAGCCGCTTGATGCTGAGATTTGTGTTGGCGCAGTGAAGACTGAGTCCCCTTGGGATGCAGATGTAGCATTGGATGTGGACGTAGCTCGGGATGTCTGTGATATTGTATCAAATGTCGCATTCTGTGGCTCTCTACGTTCACCACTTCTTCTTCCCTTGTAATTTCTAGTAGCAAAACGAGTGTCATCTTCCAGTTCCTACATTAAGAACAAGCAAAAATTAGGATTAACCCTTAACCCTTCTTCTATCACCATATAAATATACACACAGAGAAAGAGAGAGGGAGACCTCTTTTGTTTTCAATTTACTGAAATTGTTTGATTCTTGCAATGTTGGACGAGCTCTTCTTGGTCTTTTGGATGATGCAGATTCTTGCATTTTAGCACGGGCCTTCTTCCTGAAGATACAATGATAATTCAGTTGAAAATGATAATTGCAGAATACCCTATGCTAACGCTATACATCAAACCAGCTTTGGATAATCAACCTTACTCCACCATACCAACTAATGAATCATTTATCTTAAATTGACAAGCCACAGTAAGTTCAGCGACAGGGAAAAACAATAGTATCATCATATAGGGGGACCTGCAACTGTTGTATCATAGAAGTAAGTGAACTAGAAACACCATAATTCCTGTGCTATTTGAATGCTATAGATCATGTTAATTCATTGGTAACTTGAAAACTTCTGACTCAAAACCAATTCAATCGGCAAATTAACACTCATAAGATTGTTAGCAGGGTCTAAATATTTTTCTCCACAAAGAAGAATGAATTGTGTCACCTCCGTGCTTCGTCTCGCTGTTTAGCATCAATTTCCTTTCTAGGTGGATACTTTGGCAAGCTTGATGGATCGCATGCATAAGGTTGCGTAGTGAAATACTGAAAGGTTAGACAGTGAATTAGAAACATTAGACTTTTAAGCAGGATCAAGCATGCTTCATGATAATGACATAAAGGAATTTTCACATCCTATGATCTCATATATAGCAAAAGAATATGCAGTTTATAGGGAATTAGGACATCCCAATTGCTCTAAAATGGCAATTAATTCAGTGGTTTGACCTTTTGCAGCAAAAAGTTCAGAATAATTCACAATCTAAGAATGTGTTACCTCCGACATGAGGGCAGAAGAGGCAGTCCCACGTTTGTAGGGTTCTATGGAAAGAAAAGTTTCTATCAAGTCCACTGCTGTCGTTGGAAAATCTTTGCACCTTTCTCGAAGATAACCTTGATAAGAATGCTGGGGTTTAAACATATCCCCGTGAGGAAACTTAGCTTTTTTCCAGTACTCTTCAGGTGGAGAACCACAAAGCTTAAAGATTTTGTGCAATTGCTCAACCTGCAAATGGATAAAGAATGGAAAACCACAGATGCAAATAATGTGAATTTTTGTAAGTAATCCAATGCACACTCAAGAAATATGCAATGTACGTGACCTATCAAATAACTGGTACGTACTAGAATAGTTAATGGTTAGAGAATAGAGAGCTATAATAGCATGACTACCTCAGTCCTCGCTTTAAGGATAGGTTTTCCAATGAGAAGTTCTGCGAATACACAGCCAACACTCCACAGATCCACTGTTACATTATAGCTATTTGACCCCATCAAAAGTTCAGGGGGACGATACCATAAAGTCACTACACGGCTGGTTAACTTTTGCTTGTTCTTTGAGGTAAGAATATTTGCTAATCCAAAATCTCCCAGTTTCAGGATTCCTTCATTGTTCACCAAAATGTTAGATACTTTAATGTCGCGATGCATTATGCCTCGCAGGTGGCAATGCTCAACTCCATGCAGTAGTTGCCTCATGTAACACTTTACCTACGCACATCATTCAGCCTTAAACTTCCATTCTTTCACAGAAACTAAAAAATGAAAGCAAGAACAACAGAGAAAACAATGACACATTTGCATGTCATCTTAGGACAAAGCATCAAATGCAACACTTAGTTGCACGTTCTCCCACAAACTTACTGGCGAATCAACATACCTGAGGTTCGGTGAACTTGATGTCGGGGGAAGATGAGAGTCCAGCGAGATCGTGTTCCATGTATTCAAACACAAGGTATATGTTACTCGACAATCTCGACGTAATCAACCCCTCCAGTTTAATGATGTTAGGATGGTCAAGCCTGCGAAGAATCATTATTTCTCGTGCCATAAACCTAATGCTCTCAGGTTGAAAATTGTCAAACCGCACCTTCTTCAGGGCAACCATCTTCCCCGTTGAAATTTCACGTGCTCTGAATACACTGCTATACGTACCTTGTCCAATCTACAGACCACAAGAACGGTAGAAGATAAGTCTTGTCAGCAATTGTGGTGAAATGTGACCAGTGAACCACCGAATTTTCGCATGAATTCACAACGAGCAGATTTAGATTTTGTGCACATTTGATTGATATGTTGAATTCAATCCGAAAGAATTAACACAAAATCATTCGGGAAATAGCTCAAAATTTAATTTTTCCTCGATATTATTTCTACAAACAACCACAAAACGGAAACAATATCTTACATTCTTTCATACCTTCTCCAATTTCTCGAAAGATTCGGCACGTAGAGGCACCAAACCATACACAGCTTCTCCGGCGGCTGCAGTGAGCCAAGCCGGCCAACCGGCAGCAATCTGTTCAGCGTCAACACGTCTAAGAGACACCCCAAATTTAAAGCTAGAAGAATTACTAGTTTTACTAGAGCTCGTTTTCTTCGGCTTCCTTAACTCGCGGCTTCCCCGGTGCCGATCCTCCGATACCTCCCCGTCCTTGGAACCAAAATCAAGAAACTCAGAAGACGTTCTCGACGAGAAAACGTAATTCAACGATTGTGCATTATCCGTAACACACCCTGTTTCAGCACAAGAGACATCCAAAACAGGGGAGGCAACGGCCGAAGCCGCCGCCGCCGCCTTTTTGGAGGTAACGCAACCCATAAATCGCCAAATCCCGAAACTGAGAGCTACCCAGATCGGGAAATGGATCCAATACGGGGACTCGCCACCTTACATCAGAACAACTGGGTCGCCATTAGTTCCGGAAAAAATCAGAAACCCCAGAAGAAAGAGAGTTATAACGACAAAAAAGCAGAGAGTAAGTTAAGTTTTTCTTCTTTTTTCTTTTCTTTCATCTGATTTCCTGTACGTTTTTGCTGTAAGTTGCGAGATCTGCGGAGAATGTTCGCAGCAAAACAGACCGAAAAAGGAGGAGAAATAAAGAAAGAGAAACACACAGAATTTGTGGGTCCTAATTGGCACATCTTTAGTTTAGCTTCTTGTTGTCTACAGGCTTTCTTGGTTTTGCAAAAGGCGATATATAACCGTTAGCATTATACAATTTCTTGTTATCATTTCATCCACCATTGTTGGTTAGACTTTCGGTTACAAATTCTGAGAGGGAAAGTTTTCGGTGGACCTTTTGATCGTCGCAGACTAACAGCCCAACAGAAACACGACACCGTTTTAGAGAAATCTTACATTGAATCTTGTATATTTTCAATTCCGACCCACTAAATCTTGAATTAACTGACAAGTGAATAGATTGTTAATAATCTTCATTATTACTGATTATCATTTGTGAACTAATTAATTTGGTGATCTTTTCATGGCTTGTTTTGGTATTATCCAAATGGGATTTTAGTTTCTTTATTGGTCAGTAATGACATAATGAGGTAATGATGGAAGTTGTTTCAAAATTATTTGTAATTTTTAAGGTGAGTAGTTTCAGTTATACCTACCAAACTGTTGGACACCATTAGAAAGAAATTGGTTTGGAAGAATAGTTTTGATTGTACATGAAGAGATAATGTATGATACTGGCAGTTGCTTCTCAAAGACAAACATTTCTGAAAGCCATGTCTCTGGTCAAGATGAGAAAGTAACCAGCAGCTAACCTTTAAAACTCCCAACCCTATAAAGTTGGCTAGTTTTGCTTTCAAAATGGATAGGATAATGCCGATGCAATGGTTAATTAGTCGGTGACTGACTAATGATACTTTCACCTAACGTTACATTACAGGTAAAAATATGAACAAAAATTGATACAATAAAGTGGATTCATTCCATAATATTTCCAACATCATTTTGCCAATCAAAATACAAAGGTCTGTGATTAATCAGGCAAAAACAGCATGCATAGGGCTGTCCTGTTTCTTTTAGCTCAAACGGGGATCTGGGAGTCATGAAAGCTAACAGGAATGAACACTAACCAAAGAAAGCCGGGTAAGTTAAGTAGATGCAATCTTTGACTCGAAGAATCTACACAAAACTACTTATGAATTCTAATGTACAGCATCAGGTTGTCTTGAGCGATACCTTGGTAACTAGAAACAGATACCAGAAGCTGTCATCAATGCAGGGCCGTGGTCTGTCCTATGATTCTTTCTTCCAAATAGTTTATTGCTTTTACCTGGTTAGTTTGCTCTAATCAGCTTCTGAACAGGTCTTGTCATTACTTTGGCAGATTTTGACACAGAATTTTACACTATGATTTGCTCTTCTTTTAGCTGCAGAAGAACTGGTCTTTGGTCATTATTTCCTAAACCCATGTCTTTAAGTAAGGGATGCTTCCCAGTCAGCACCTTGTTTGGTTTTAGCTGTGATGCATTATTGTTGGCTGCACTGTGGCTGCTATTTTTTGCTGCTGGGACATCATGATTATGTTTGCCCTCGTATGTAGTTATGACTGCTTTGGGGTCGGTTGGAGCTCTCTCGACATGCTTGCGAACATTGCATCCAGGATTCGTGCATTTGTAGTAGCTCCTGTTGATAGATTTTAGGGCATCAGAAAAGTCTCCCATTCACATTAAATAAAAGAAACCTGTAGCTTGGTAGCAAAAAGTGGAAATGATATGTGCAAACACCAAAGACAATAACACAGGGATTGCATAGGGTAGAGAACCAAAAGAGAAAGAAGATGGGATGGCAATTCAGTGATAACGGGGAGAACCAAATGGAAAATAAACTCAATATGTACAGGCAATAGCTTTCAGCATCTTTATGATAAAAGATATGCCAAAAGATGAAAGCAAGTTCTTTAAGTTCATAACCTGTATCACCACTACGCATGGCTATGAAGGGATAGTAAGGGAAGAAACTAGCTTTATCATACGACATACAAGGAAATAGAGAACAAATCAAAGATTTGGAAAATAAATGCGTTAAACTACCTGGAAAAAAAAATTACTACATTTAGAACCTTGAAAGCAGATAAATGAGAAGAAAATAATATCTAGATTGAATGCAGTATATGACACTTGCAGTAGAGATAGAAGTGAGCAGTAAACTAAAAATATGTTATTCTAGAAGATATGAATTTTACACGCCTATTCACAGAATGTTTTAAATAAACAAGAATTCCCAATTATTTCTGGTAGAAGGTAAAATAGAAAAAGAAAGTTCCATGGACCAGCAAAATGGTGTTTGTGAGTTTTTAGTTACAGTCAGATTAGCAAATGAATAATTGACTTAGCTCAAATATATTTCTTTACCTTATCCTTTTCTTTACAAAAAATTCAAACCCCAGAAAAGAATGACTGGAGTTAAATGTTCATAAACTGAAAGAGGCAATTGGCTGAAAGTGGCGGTTTCTTGGCAAAATTACACATGGTGAAACATGAGATGCATGCCAAAACTTTGATCAATTCATAAACCGACATCTGGCTCCTGTAGCAACTGATACAACTGTGCTTCTACAGACAGATATTAAACTGTTTCAGACAATCATTTTGTTCTCTGCCATAGACCTGTTCAGTCAGCACCTGGAGTCTATATCACTCAAATTGTTTTAGGTGTACCTAACATCTACCTCCTAATGGTTCTACAAGTCATGACTGTAGAACCAGAAAAGAATTCTGATAACCATCATTTTTAAAATTTTAAGTGGAGTGCCTTTATGGTTTGAATTGTGTTATTTTTACCAACCAATATGTCCCGAATATATTCAGCAGAAAATTCCCAGGAGTCCACTAGCATGAAGTGACTAATTAGAACAAATCACAAACACCTGATAAGTAACAAATTACAACCTTGGATGGGGATTCCCTTTGACCACTTTCTGCCCGTACTTGCGCCACCTGTAGCCATCGTCTAAAAGATCAACTTCACTTCTTGTTTGCACAATGATCTTCGGTTCTGTGACTGTCTTATGTGACACAGTTACCTTTACTTCTCCGGCAAGGTTCCTGGTATCCAAGGCAAACTAACTCAAAATTTGGAAAAATAAAGGAATTTATCCGTATGATTAGATGAAACAGAGGATTTGAACTTGCCTTTTCTTTGGATTTGTCTCATCATCATCATCCTCTTTTCTATTATCTGCATCACCTTGCTCCTCACTGTCACTCTGCTCAGAAAGTTGTATGGGAGCTGGTTGAGAAGATTCCTTATTACTTTCTGGAACCAACCGAACCTGTACAGTTTGAGCTTGCAAAATAAGTTCAGACTTAGCCTGAGAATTAGTACTTTCATTTGCATCACAGCCATCTTTAGCACGTCTACTCTGTTGAGGTTTTTCATGATTGTGCTCGTTTTTGTAGATAATCTGAGTTATTTGACCATCTGAAGAACGCTCAACTTTCTTTTTAACAGGACAATTCAGATGTGTACACTTGTAGTAACTTCGTGGATAATCACAACCCTTAATTGGCTTCTGCCCATATTTACGCCAGTTGTAACCATCATCAGCAGGTTTATCCACAGCCAGAGAATGATGAAGGTGTTTCCCATCAGAATGAGAGGCCTGTGATGTTTCCATCACAGAACTCTGAGGATCTGATGGTGAAGGTTGCATCTGCCGTTGCGAAGATTCATCTACAGAAACTGATGGCTCACATGTCAATGACTCTGCAGGAGCTGATAATGACAATGGATGATATTCAGCTTGCATGTGCCTATTAGATTGTGCAAAAAAAGCTTGAGCTGTAACCGTGGCCAATGCCTGCTGGTGGGACATTCCAAAGGGACTCTGTATGGATTTGAAGATACAAATACATGAATATCTGATACAAACACAAGTAGCTGCTGTGTATCAATATTGACACAGAAACAAATTATGGACTGTTAGCACTACTACAAACACAAGAGCCATTGAGGCATATTTCTTTTTGTGCATCTAATATTCATAATAAAATCTGCTGGTGGGACATTCTCAAACTTTCCAGAGATAACTACATATTTTCGGGTCAAATCCTTGTTTTCCTTTTGAAAATCAACACATAATCTTGTTAACACAATTCTGTGAGAGAAATAGGCCTCCAGTTTACCTACCTGACTCCAAAGAACCAAACAAGTTTAAGCCAACATGTTTCTTCATAATATTATCCCCTTTATCAATTTCCAAATCCCTCGAATCATAGAACTCTATTTCAAGCTCGTAAGAACATCAAAAAAAAAAACACACCAACTAGCAAAACTAGATTAAACCCATTAAAAATTAACACAAATTTATCAAATCATTACCTGAGGAGAGAAGAAACCAGGTGAATTAAGCAACCCAGAAGGGCTTAATCCAGGAGGAACAGTTAACAATGGAGACCTTGCAACCACCAAATTCCTGGGCCGATTTTCTTTAAACGCAGAACTCTTCTCATCCCCGTCTCTCTCACCACTTTCCTTCATATTACCAACCAAAAAGCTCTGCGTTTGTCCAGCCAACGGTGAAGCCATAGCTCCTGCAAGAAGCTGAGAGAAAGACCGGTTGTTTAACTCCTCAGCGAAGAAGCTGGACACCAAAGTCATGGGTCCCGGGCTGAAACCCGACCCGTACAAACTATCCACGGTTGGCCGAGGTGGGAGTATGATTGTTGGACGCATCTTCTTCGTTGAGTCTTCTCCTTCTTTCCCAGTAGTCATTGTCAACACTTTCTGCTTGCTTTCGCTTCTGCGCTCTAAAAGCTTCTTCCTTTTCACTTGCTTCAGGGAAAAAAAGAAAATTCGAAATTGTTAATGGGTTCTTGGATTTGTGTTGGTTGTTTAGTTTATCAAGATTTATATGTGGGTAGTTGATGATAGTTTCATGTTCATCCTCGAAAACTCACTGGAAAGTCTTTACAGCAATAACTGAAAATGACCCTTCCTTTCTTGATCAATTTCAAAAAGTAAATGTCAGATGACTCATCCGGCTCTTAAATTCCGACTCAACAGAGCCCAGATGATGAACCAAATTGCCAAATGGACAAAGTGGGACCAAACACTCTGTATGTTTTCGTCGAACTTATCCTTGATAGACTTCTTGCCCTTCAGGACAGGCAAGCGAGGCAATAATAGCATCGAGAGGACGACTACTACCCCCTAAAAGTGCTTTTCCTTTTTAAGTGCTTTCACTGACAAATGAAATTCAAGCTTGTACTTTCTGAGGTGGGATTATTTTTTCTTTTTGTTTCTTCGCGTGTTTCTCAAAATTATGATAACAGTGATTGTAGATTTAATAAGTCTTGTAATCGACAAAATTTTTAATTTCAATTGTTTTTCTCCAGTGGTAACGATGGGATTAGAAGGAGTTTACTGAAGAATAAAATGGAGTTCACTGTGAATTCTTACCCTACAAAAGTAGCATGAGAAATGAGAAATGCACAAGTTGGAGGCAGTGGACCAATTTGCAAGTACTCACAAACGTCTGAAAATATTTACGCCCAGATTCAGCCAACCCATCCAATACAGAGTCATATCATAATCAATGGAATAGTTAATATACTGTGACAGACTGTACAGTGTGATAACCATTGGCGGAAGAGAGAGTCAATCAAGTTGTGCAGTTTTATTGTTGACACGGAAAACAAAGGTCAGTTTCAGCAACTTGACATTTTTCTTTTATCAAGAAGAGAGTTAGAAACAGAGTTTTGGCATTGTCAAATTGCCTATGCACGATACATTTCATCTGGGATTAGAAATGGAACATCACAACTCAAATCAATTTACAACCCACAAATCAATAAATCACTTGGGATTTCTTCCCATATTGCGTGTGAGCCAAAAGGATGTTTTTGACTCAGATGAATCAGAACAGGTACAAAGAGGTAGGAGAAAACTCACAATTTAATCTCAGAAAAGTATGTTGATGAAACAGCTAAGCCTTCAACATCATAAGTTCTAACCAATCTTTGTCTCTTACTGGGGGTTTCAAGCCAACCGAACTCCAAATGGAACGATTTGGATTCTGCAACACTCTTTGCAATATCACAAGGGCATCCGACATACATGCCTCCGGGCAGAAATGCAAACTGGTATCCTCCGTCAAATGTAACCACGTTGTCTGAGATGGTACCCGTCCAGTGCACATTAGTGGTAACCTCTTTTTTATCAGATGTTGAAGTTATATCCTGATTAAATTTTGTGTAAGAGGTAAAAAGAGCTTAAATTTTGACATTAGAGAAATCAAATATGTATGCTTTATAACAGTTAAAACTAATGCCACAGTCTAATTACGTGCATAGGTTCTTTAGAACTCTCAAATTTTGATGTATTTAAGTTTATAGTTAAAGCATACTGAGAGACATACCTGGACCAACTGACCGCTATCATCCATTTCCAGCAAAGCAACTGTATCAGCTTCAGCAATTGTCGCTCCATAAACTCCACTACGCTTAGTTACAGAATGACCTTTCCACTTACCAAGAAATGGTACAACCCTGTCCATGCTGTCCTGTAACCCACAGAAGAAATTTGGTATAGTATCATGACCACGCAAGGATATTGAATGTACTCTCATTTCAAACAACAGCAAAGTTGCAATGATCAATTAAATTGGTTGTGGAATTTACCCCATCATTGTCAAGAAAAGGTGGGAAAAGCACCCCACCATCTCTATCCTCAACAAAGATAAGAAGCATTTCCAAAATGCCTCTTGGGTCCATGATATGAAATGCTCTTGCTCGCCTATCTTTGTCTAGTGAATATAGGCAATTCTCACATACGATAGCAGGTCGACGAGAGGGAAGCTTAAGATTTCTGCATAGTGAAACAAAGAATTGTAAAGAACAGGCAAGTAATGGGATTTTGGAGGAACTGTTAAAATAACAGTATTAAGATGTCTCCAAACTGTAGATAAATTGCAAGCCTGGCAATTTTCTTGAGTACTAAACTAATGTAAATATGTTGGTCTGTAGACTCTGTACATACATTTGTACAGACCAACATAAAGAAAGAGCCAATGTTAGAAATTCATGATCTCATATCAAATACCAGTCAGATTCTAATGAAATTAAAGGATTCTTTCTCTATATTAAGGGCCATAAACTGCTCATATGCTATTGAAAATATAATTGCTACAGCTTTGTTGAGTTGTAAGACATTCAATGACAATCTCATAACTATTAGAAATATTATTAGAAGCAGGCGTTTGTGGACACAAATTACTCATCACAGTCTTACAAATATATTTCTGAACAATCTGATTACCATCATGTCCATTTTTGACTACTATTAAAATGATGGCAATGATCCCTTTCCTCATTTTGTTCTCTCGCAGGCTACCATGGGGCAAAACAGAAACCAGCTTAAAGAAGAAATTTGAGACCCTTATACAGCCAAGAGAAGATAGAGAGAATAGCATGTCTGCTAGTTAGTCAATTCAGCCACCTAGTTCATGATGGCTTTTCATGAGCTAGAAAATAATATTGCAGTTGTATACCATGCAGTTGCATGCTCATTCTGCTATATGGGCAGGCCAAAGTCACAATGCATTACTAGGAAGGAGTTTCAATCTTTACAGCCTTACTTCTATTCATCAATGAGTAAGAATGTTTCAATGCATTAGTACGATTACTGTTCTATTTACCAATGTCCAAGCAATTGGAAACACAAAACACTATCAGCAGGACAGGACTCACTTGGGTGATTCTTCTCCAGTGTCATCTTCCCCCAGCACCCCTTGCCTTAATACAGTTTCAAGCATGCCAGCAGTCTGATACCTTAATGAAAAAGCCCTCTCATTGGGAAAAAAGCCAATCTGCAAACTAATCATAATGCTTGTTCATGAGAAAACAACAGGATCCCAAAAGATAAATTTATGCAAACAATCAACAGAAGACAAAATATGAAGCTTCCAAGAGTTAGCAGAACTCACCTGTTGATATTTGTCTGCAGTGAATATGTTGGTTTCTTTAATTTTGTATTCCGCCCATTCAGGTTCCTCCTCATATCCAGAAATTGAAGTACTTGATACAGGTTGTTTTATATATAGCCTACATTTAAATACAACCGGATTATGCCACCACCAACAAGATGCAAAGAAATAAAATCACAAGAAAATCTAAAAACGGAGCGAAAAACCACCACATTTGGTAAATGATATTGGAAATCCTTCATACAGCTTTGCATATATTTCAATAATCCCGGATTTCCAATTTCAAATGAAACAACTGTAAGTTTAATGAATCTGTAAAGTTAAAATTATCTTCTCTTTTTCGTCTTCCAATCCATAATTTATCAGAAAAAGGCCTTTGGCAAAAAAAGATTGATTTCTACATTAAAGACACTGCCCCTTAAGAGAATTTTCTTGCATTAAGAATCATGACTAGAAAATGCATACCCATCAAATTTTCTGCATAATAAAAAATGCAAACAGAAAATCAAACTGGAATTGATTTATATAGTGCTAAAAAATGAGAGTTATGGCCACTGCAATGCTTACGTTTGAATGAGACTAATAAGTTCATCTTCTCCATAAGTGCTCACTGCAAGCTTTGTATTAATCTTTTGCATCAGATTTCCATTAGCATCGAATTGCTACAGAATTCAAACACCAAACACATCATTCAATCAAAGCCACCCTTCAAATCAAAATAAAACAAGCTTTTTCTAATTCCCAAGACTCACATGGAAAGAACCGGACCAGTTTCCGACGTTGAGGTCGAAAAACCGTTTAAGGTTGTCGATATTCATCGACTCTTCGCTCGTCCTCGTCGCGCCTTGTCTGGCTGACGTTGAGGAATTCTTGACCAGGGTGGTGTTGCGGGTCCGAGTTGCAGAAATGCGGCGCGAAAACGGATTTGGGTTGGAGAGTTTCAGAGGTAAAAGTGGAGCCCTGGTAAGATTAGGCAGTTGTTTGGCGACGTAAGCAAATGAAAGCGAGTAAGGAACAGAAATGGACGCCATGGCGAACGACGGAGAAGCGGAATGGGAGTTCAGGACTGGAGTACGAATATACTCCTTATCTCCGGCAACGTAAGGAACGGATTCGATGACATGGACATGTAATAGAACAAAACTACGACGTGTCGTTTACTCTACCAACGACTGCACGACATAATTGGCTGTTCACCGTCTCAGCCGCAGAAAAATCTTGATAATGGGATCATGTTACAAGTCCTTAAGCATTTTGGATAATTTCGATCTGGTCCTTCGTTGTTTGGTAAAACTCATTCGCATCCATAAATTTGTCAAAAACATCAACGAGGTGCCTCTCTCTGTCTCAACTAAGAACTAACCATGGTCACAAAATTTTTTGATGATTCGATCATGTTATAAGAAATGCATTCCATTTATTTAGGTATTATTAGTAATGATGTGATGGGTTTATGGTATTCTTTTGTTAAGCTCAATACAACTAAATTATTTAACACTAAATTTAGTATTAAAGGTCATTAAATCTAATGTAACATACCATTTATGTGAATTAATTTTATTATTTGGACCCAATTCTTGAAAATCTTTAATTTTGCAGTGCAGAAATAGGCGTGGGAATGGTTGAATATAAGTGACAAGTTTCCAAAAGAACATGTGCTAGCAACATTTTGGGGGAGACCAAAGACATCATCACCCTGTCAATGATGAGAGGGGCATGCATAGTTCCTTAATCAGTGGCTGATTTTACGTTGAGAAAGTGCCATACAACAAGTTGCGTGCAATAAAGAAACTCAAAGCATTTCCACAGATCAAGCATTTAATTTGTACAATAAATTAAAGGAAAATCTCAAGTCAACCAACCCAACAACCACAACTAGATTTCAAATTCAAACACCATGCAGAGACTCTGCCTTCGCCAAATACAGAAATCAATTTTCATGCCAATTATTTTGAATGAAAACACCACAAGAGAAGTTTACCAATAGTGGAAGATAACTCAATTCCTTTCAACAAATTGATTTAAGGAATGTCTGTGGAGATGCCAATATCCTTATAAATATTCTAAGCTTAAGACTATTAGTAGAGCCGGAAAAGTGCATCACAGAGTGCACCAATGGTTAAAACTGCTGGCAGAACAAACTGGACTATGTAGATTGAGCTTGGGGCGGTGCTCTTTTCGTTAAGTGGGGAAGCTGAGGGAGCAGGAGGCAGGTTTTCAACGCGGACAGAAGGTGCAATCTTTTCATTAAGTTGGGAAGCTGAGGGAGCAGGAGGCAGGTTTTCAACAATGAGAGAAGGGGCGATCTTTTCGTTAAGTTGAGAAGCTGAGGGAGGAGGAGGCAGGTCTTCAACTCAGATGGATAACTTCATGCCACCAAAGCAGAAGCCCTTGCCACTGATGAAGTAGTAATGCCTCCTAACATTCAGTGGAACCGCATCTCTCCCAGCACCCATGGTCCAATTGTGAAGGGGATGATCGGAGTTGCATGATTTGTAATCTGTCTTGTTTACTTCTAACACATTCATCTGTTTCCTGTCATACACAAAAACTGGGGGGAAACAGGACTAAATCATATATGGCACAGAAAACAGATTAGAAGTACCAAGAACATAAGCACAAAGTGAACCCATTAATTTGTGTATGAATACATAACTGATAAAGTTGACAATTTGGGGGAAAGGATGACTAATCAATTGTTATGTGATCAAAACAGGACCAAAAAGTATAAACCATTTTTAGCCATAACTGAAAATCTAACCCTTTACAGCTAATGAAAACCAACAACCCAAGAAATTCGAGTAAAAAGAGAGGATTCAGACATCAAGAAAATTTCCCAATTTGAATAGGGTAGAATAGTGAATGAAACAAGTGAAATGAATGGAGAAATCAAATCCAAACAAGTGACCACACCAGCTAAGTTAATTGATAGTGGAAGAAAACTAGATTTTGGACAGAGAAAGCTTACCCAGTCAAGCTGATTCATAATCTTAACATGTAATTTTTCCACACTGTCAGGTTTTCAATAAGAAAAGTTCCTCTTTTTCCTTCCCTTTTCCAGTATTTTCTCAGCATCCAAACTGGCCACGAAGTAATAAGTGCCACAGATTGAGAACAATTAAACAAACCTCATATGTATAATCTCTACCTCCAAGCTCTTGATTTTATCACAAAGAAACCTAATAACAGATCCAAAGACAAATTCCAAGCAAGCAATAGCTAAAATTTAAGAAATACGAGCTAAAAGTCACATGCAAATCACTCCCTTTGACATACAAAACTAGTAAGAGAAAGCAAGTGAAGCTCTACAAGGTAAAGAACAGATCTAAAAACAAGTTCCATACAAATAAAAAAAAAAAAAAAAAGAAGGATAAAGATTGTGAGAAGGAGAGAACTTACAGAGCCAGTCACCATTGTAGAAATGCTTGTCTTGTTTCCAGATTGTGTAGTTCACATTAATGTTCCAACCTTGGTTACCTCCCACAATATACCTGGTTGCAGCCACCTCTGGCTCCACCGTGACTAACACCAGCATTGCTGCCAACACCACCAATCTTGCCGCCATTTCCTCTCTTAATCCACTCAATCTTTAAACTTGAACAGCTGTCTTATCAAGAAAAAGGTTGTAACTTTTGTATATAGTAGTTGTCTCTAGATCTGTATATACAGGTACAAATACAACTACCATGGATTAACTATTGGATAATCTTGCTTAAAACAACTAAGTCAATACAAGATCTGAATTCAAACTGGTCACGTTGTCACTGTCAACTGCTTCACATTGTGAGTCATTGTTCTTTCCCTGGATTTTTTTAACTGTTTTTTTCTATTTTGCTTTTGTTTCAACTTGACTTCTCAATGTCTACAGTTACAGTTAGCATCTAGAAATCTACATTCACTTGGACAATTTTCTACACCTACTTAAATATGTATTCATATCTCTTAATATCCTATAGCAGGTTATTTTTAAAAGCTACGGGATATTTTTAGCCCTTTTGGGTTTGTTTGTCACACATATTGAATTATATTATTTCAAATGAACTGGACATTACTCGACTGCAATGAATTAAAATGGATAGAATTTAACACAGTATCTTATTTAATATTGGGTTGGACCATATGTATATAAAATTTAATACAGTATCATATTTGGTATTGGGTAAGACTGAATGTCTATATTTTATTATTTTATTATTTTACTTTTCTTTCATAAAATTTAAAAACCACCACATTTGGTGAATGATTTTGGAAATTCTTCTTACAATTTAGCATATAATTCCATGATATCAGATTTTCAATTTCAACTGAAACAACTGTAAATTTAATGAATCTGTGAAGCTAAAATTATCTTCTTTTTTTCCTCTTCCAATCCATAATTTATCACAAAAAGGCCTTTGGCAACAAAAAATTGATTTCTACTTCAAAGAAACTGTCCCTTGAGAGAATTTTCTTGCATTAAGAATCATGAATAGGAAATGCATACCCATCACAGATACTGAATAATGAAAAATGCAAAGAGAAAATCGAACTGGAATTGATTTATATAGAGCTAAAAATGGAAGTTATGGCCACTTAAATACTTACATTTGAATGAGACTAATAAGTTCATCTTCTCCATAAGTGCTCACTGCAAGCTTTGTATTAATCTTTTTCATCAAATTGCTACAAAATTCAAACACCAAACACATCATTCAATCAAAGCCACCCTTCAAATCAAAATAAAACAAGCTTTTTTCTAATTTCTAAGACTCACGTGTAAAGAACCAGACCAGTTTCTGACTTTGAGGTCGAAAAACCGTTTAAGGTTGTCGATACTCATCGACACTTCGCTCGTCCTCGTCGCGTCTTGTCCGGCTGACGTTGAGGAATTATTGACCCGG
>CP135533.1:935734-949971 GCA_032402905.1 Khaya senegalensis
TATTAAAATTAATATATAATTTATGTATATTTATTAAATTAAATATCAAAATATTAAAATAATTTTTAAAAATATTTTTTGTTACTTTTTAAAATTTCATAAAAAATATATAAAAAATATTACTAATAAATATTTTAATTATTTTATTATTTAATTATTATTAAAAATATTTTTTATTAATTTTATATTTAAATATTATTTTACTAAATTTTAAAAAAAATATTTAAAAATATTTCTACGATCATGTATGGTATATTTCAGTGAACATGGGGATTTTTATAATAGTTCAATGAATTACAGGTACCTTATTGAAAATATCCCGTTGAAAATCAAAATCCGAGTAACCGATCAGAACAGTGCAAACCAAAACGAAGGAGAAGACGGACGCCATGTCTGCTTGGCCTAAACTGATACCAACTGTTTGAACTCTCAAAAAAGTTTACTACGCTCTGCAAAATCGTTTCTTCCATGGTATTCTACAGCACTAAGGCGCGAATGTCCGCCCCAATTCGAGCGCCAACGTGGGTCCCAAGGCGAAGACTCTTGGAGGAGAACGTACAAGACCTTCACAAATGTAGAAACTTGAATCTCACAAAACAAATTATCGCGCAGCTTATCAAGTTAGAGCTGCAAAAGGACCTGTTCATGGCTTCAAAGCCCATATTATCTCTCTCTATTTTTTTTTTTTAGCCAAATGGGGTTAGCCGTCAAAGCTTTTAATGAAATTCCAGACCCTAATGTTCATGTATACGATACTTCGATAAGAGCTTGTTTTCAAAACTCGTTAAACACGCAGGCGTTTGGCGTTTTCTTTGAAATACAGAAAAATGGTGTTTTTTGCAGATAATTTTACTTACCCATTTCTTTCAAAGACTTGTAATGGGAAGAATTGGTTAAATGTGGTACAAATGATACATACCCAGATAGAGAAAGGCGATTTGTTGGCTGATATTTTTGTGCCCAATTCGCTTATTGATAGTTATACTAAGTGCTGGGTTGGTGAGTGAGAGAGATAACGTGACGTGGAATTCAATGGTTGCCGGGTTGGTGAAAGATGGAGAGTTGAGTGAAGCTCGCCGACTTTTTGATGAAGTACCGGAGAGAGATTCGGTTAGTTGGAATACTATATCAGGGGGTATGTAAAGGCTGGAGAAATGAATTTGGCGTTTGAATTGTTTAAAAAAAATGCCTGAGAGGATTATTGTTTCGTGGTCTACAATGATTTGGGGATATAGTAGAGATGGAGACATGGAAATTGCAAAGTTGTTGTTTGATGGGATGCCTGTTAAGAGCTTTGTTCCATGGACAATAATAATATCTGGGTATGCTTAAAAGAGGATGGCAAAGGATGCAAAAAGATTGTATGATCAATTGAAGGTGGTTGGATTGAAACCAGGATGATGGGACTATAATTAGTATTTTAGCTGCTTGTGCTGAGTCTGATTTGCTTCGATTGGGGATGAAAGTTCTTGCCCCCGTTGGGAGGAATGTTTAAGTGTAGTACAAATGTGTCCAATGCATTGATCCATATGTATGCAAAGTGTGGTAGCTTGGACGAGGCAATGAGCGTATTCAATGGGATGACAAAGAAAGATGTGGTGTCTTGGAATGCTATGATACACGGACTTGCCACGCATGGTCATGGTGAGCAAGCGCTGCAGCTTTTCTCAAGGATGAAAGGAGAAGGTTTTGAGCCTGGTAATTTTACTTTCATAGTCATCTTATGTGCTTGTACCCATGCAGGTTTTATGGATGAGGGTATACGTTACTTCTACTCAATGGAGAGAGATTATGGGATTCTTCCCCAAGTTGAGCATTATGGTTGCATGATTGACCTTTTGGGTCTGGACGTCTTAAGGAAGCTTTTTTAGACTTGTACTAAGCATGCCGGTTGAGCCAAATGTTATTATTTGGGGCACCCTATTGAGGGCATGTCGAACACATAATGCTGTGGAACTAGCTGAGAAGGTGCTTGATCGCCTGGCTGAATTGGAGGAGTCAGATCAAGGGAATTATATTATGATGGCAACATTTTTTCTGCAACAGGAGACTGGGACAATGTTGCTAATGTAAGACTACAGATGAAGAGAACTGGAACCCAAAAATCATCAGGGGCTAGTTCTATTGAAGTAGATCACGAGGACCATAAATTTACAGTACATGATAGATTACACCCTAAATCACAAAAGCTATATCAGATGGTAGACACACTGGGTGAGGATCTTAAGTTAGTTGGGTATGCCCCTAAAATCTGGTAGACATTGGTAAGCGAGTAATATAGGTGGATATGCTGCTGCATAGGTGCTTATATTGCTTGTATCTTCTTACTTTGAAACGTTAGTGTCCATAGGCAACACTATTACAAGATCTCATAGTCGGGGAATCTTCAAGCGAGTTTGGGGCAGTCGTGCTTCTCTGGTGCTTTGGGCAGGGACTACTAGTTTTTGGCATCTAGTGATTTAATCCCATAGTAGCATTAACTTTAAAGTTGCAATACCTTAATTTCAAACATTGTCTTAAGTTTTCCAGAACTGCTTTACCCAGCTATCTGTGTACAGTTGTGAACTGACTCTACTGTTGAATGTAGGAAGAAATTTTAAGCTTGATTTTTATGTGTATACTCGAGCATCAGGCCATTCAAGTCCTGTCACATGCATAAATCTATATACACATGTATCCAGGTAACCATGAAATTTGTTACCATAATGTCTTCTTTATAAAGTTCCTGCAATCTTTATAGTCCCATGCAGTTGATGGAATTTATTTTCATGTACCAACCGAAAAGGTAGGCTTCACTGAACTCACCAGCTAACAGAGAATCGAATGCCCAGAAGCAGGCAGAAAAAAGTAACAAAATGAAAGTGATCAAGAATCTGTTGCTACTGTTATACCTTTGTCATATGTCATTTGTGAGATTGAATTGTAAGTAAATATATTGAACTTTAGGTAACAAATAGATTTAATTATTTAAATTAATTAAATTTAACCACATTAAGTATTTGATTGAAAAACTAAGTAACCTTTACATGAATTCATAGTTTATATTTTATTTTTAGTAATTTATTTTACAATATAAATTAAAATCAAAACACCTTAATTAAAATGCATCTTTAATATACTATTTGAAAAATCGAGATATAGCAAAATTATTACTTAATAATTATATTGTCATATGTTTCATGCGATCAAATCATCCCCAACATTGCTCTTGTCAATTAAATCAATGTCATTGGGGACCATAGTGCTCTGAATGGAGCTTCCAATTTCCACAGACAAAGTTAGTGGTGGAGTACCCAAAAGCAACAAGACTATAAATAACTGGCCAGGTTTGTGCCATCTCACCCCCAAAAAGAGTTGAAAAAGTTCATTTTATCCAGTACCCACAAAAAGTTTCAAGTTCATGAACACAGACTGTATTACTTTTTGGCCGAGTGTAAGTCATATCCATTGGGTCCCATACTTGTAAAAGGCTGCAAAAATTGGATGACGATGAGATGGGACTAAAATAAGTTTGTGGTGCTCATTCTTCCACATTTTCCATGTCGTTTTGTATTAATTCCCAAATCCTTCAACATTTTCATTGATTTTACAGTTAGGAAGAAAGTGAGAAGATAAGAAGGAAGAGAGAAAGCATGGAAGCTTGTTGTCTAACATCAAATTCCTTCACCAAAACCATTGAACTTCTTGTCCATTCTGCAGAAGCAAAAATTCTGCCTTACCCCAAGAGAAATCGTTGTTTTAAGCAGTTTCATAGCAAAAAGGTTGCTTTTCAATCTTCTATAACATGTAAGTGCCTTGTTTCTTGATATGGGTTTGGCTTTATTTTGTTCAATCTGTTGATAAACATGTATTTGGAAGTGCTTGTTTGTGGTAGAAGTGCTTTTACAAGAAGCATGTATACACTTCAAAAGCTTTCTTGCTATCATGCACAAGTTGGGATTTCTAGCTGACACTAAAATAACAGGTTGCCACTTGGAGTCATCTCAGCCGACTGACGACGGCAGCAAATCATCACTTGATGCTGATTGGAGATCATTCAGAGCAAGATTAGTAGCAGCAGAGCAAGCATTAAGGCCACAAGTCCAAGAGCCTGCAACAGTAGTTGATCCAGATACTGTAGCGGATCATCCACCACAACTATCAATTGGCGACAAATGGGCCCATGCAATCCATGAACCGGAAAAGGGTTGCCTACTCGTTGCAACCGAAAAGCTCAGTGGGGTCCATATCTTCGAACGGACAGTGATTCTACTCTTATCAATCGGGCCTATGGGCCCATCCGGGATCATCCTCAACCGACCGTCGCTCATGTCAATCAAAGAGATGAGGTCGACGACCTTAGACGTAGCCGGGACGTTCTCAGACCGGGCACTCTTCTTCGGAGGACCCTTAGAAGAAGGGTTGTTTTTGGTGAGCCCAAAAGGGGATGTTGATGGAGTAGGAAAGAGTGGAGTTTTTGAGGAAGTAATGAAAGGACTGTACTATGGCACAAAAGAGAGTGTTGGATGTGCAGCAGAAATAGTCAAGACAAATGTAGTTGGGCCTGAAGATTTCAGATTTTTTGATGGGTGTTGTAGGTGGGACAAAGAGCAATTGGGCGAAGAGATTAGGGCTGGTTATTGGACTGTGGCAGCTTGCAGCCCAAGTGTCATTGGGCTTGATAGTGTAGGAAGTGTTGGTCTTTGGGAAGAGATTCTTAGGCTGGCAGGCCCGAGAAAAGTTTGGTGAGCCTTTAACTTTAGGGACTCTTTTAGAAAGCAAAAGGTTGTTTGTACCAAAACCTTGCCCTATAATTGTAGGGCAGATGATATGGGTTTGTATGCAATGGTGTCTTAATGATTGCTAAACTCAAAGGACATCTTATATATGTAATAACTGGCATTTCCTCATATGCAATTGAACTTATTTAGCTAATCAACAAAACATTGTAGAATTTATACCAAATTCCTCTTAGGTCATTATCGTGATCAATGTATGATAAGATAGTGATCATCCACTCATCCACAAATATGTTAAGTGGGTCAAGTTCAACAAACACAACTTGCATAATTTGTTATTCTATGAATTTATGGTTCATATGATATCCATATTTACCCAATTGGTTTCCTATATGTACTTGCTAAAATAATGTTATGACCATAAAGAGGCAATATCTTTGAATGTAGGGCATATGGGACAATATTGCAAATTTGTTTGTCAAAACTTGAACATTAAAAAGAGAATAATTAATCACCATCTATTAGTGGTGGTTATGAAAATATCATATATAAAAAATTAGTAAAAATTTTTAAAATTTAATTTTAAATTAAAGTCTTTAGTTTTAAAATTAATTATATATTATTAATTATTTTTTTATTTAATATTAAGTTCGATAAAAAGTATACATTAAAATATTATTAAAATTTTCAAAAATTAGTATCGCTTTATATTCTAATTGATGATGTAGGCCACATTTCAAGAGACATACTTATCAATCACATTCACATCCCACAAATATACTCAACCATAAGAGCAATTGCATATATTCTCCACTTTTCACCTTACCCTTTAACATAATTTCATGCTGATTTCATTGTTATGTGCCAAACAATTTCTTTCTCAGATGCNTTTATTAAAATTAATTAAAATATTATAATAATTATTAATTTTTATAAATAAATTATTATTATTATTATTATTATTTTTTAAAAGAAAAATTGCGGAGAGTGAGGGAGAGTAATTGATTGCGAGAACCCTCAATCAAAGCATGGTGGAAAGCAAAGCAGAAGCAGAAGCAGAAGCCAGAAGCAGAAGCAGAAGCACTTGGTGTCAGCAAACATCGGCAGCAAAAAGGATAGAGAGATAAGATTGGTAGATTCTGTAGTGTACTAAGTCAGAGAGTACATATATTTCACGCGCTGTCTGTGCGCGTGGTTCTAGCATTGTTCGAAAGATCTCATTCAAGAGGGGTCAGCCCCTTTTAGAAACTGTTAGGTTGTTGTCCGAATACTTTTCCAGGCCCCCCCACCTTCCATTTTCTAAAGTAATTAATTAATGAAATAATATTATCTGAATCCCGTATTTTTTTAATCTTTTGAAATAAAAATATTTTATTTATTATTTTATCAAATAGACCCTCATATTTCCAATAACTTATTGAGGATACACTAAGGATATTTTAGTCATGTTCAATAGGAATCAAGTCGACATATTTATTAATTATGTAAAAAATTAAGATAATAAATTAATATATATTAATTTATTTTTAATTTTAATGATATAAAAACAAAAAAATAAAGTGATAATTGAGAATGAACGGAAATAGGGATATATTTTTGTCCTCACCTCATTTTTAAATTTGGAGATGAAATTATTTTCTTATGTCCCAAAAAGGGGCATGCTCTTGTCCTCACAAGATTTTTGTCATTCCTAATTCTTAGGGACTTATTTGATATAAATAGACAGATTATATGTTTTTTCAAAAATATTATAAAAGAAGGGTTCTGAATATTATTAGTCATTAATAAATAAAAAATATGTGCACCCCAAAAGCACGGAAGGCAGAGAGAATCTAGAAAATGATAAAAGAATTGCCAGGATCTTTCGCATCCTCGATAACCCCATCAATAAAAATATTAGAAAAAGAAATCATCGAAACAAAGCCAAAGCTGAAGCAAAGTATATGGAACAATGAGACACAGACCAAAAGTTGACAAAATGTAAGTCTTTGAAGTCATTGTTATTGTTAATGTTGTTGTTGCAGGAAAGGCTTTTCTGTATAGGATATTTTATTTGGGATGTGGGATCTCTCTATCTTCTTATCTGGTTCAGGCCCAGAAGAAGATCTGAACTTTTTTCTTATATAATTTTGTTTGGTCTGCTGATGATCTAAGCTAAGCTACTTCTTTACTGGCAGTATAGAGAGCAGGTGATTTGGTTCATTGGTTTTTGTGTACTTTTGTTGTTTGTTGCTTTTTGAATTGTTTGGTTTCTGCAGAATTTTGTGAATATATGAAGAAGCTTTGATAAGGGGTAGTGGAGGATATGTAGTCACAAGGAAATTTTTTTTCTTCCTGCTTTTTGATCTCGTTGCCTATAGAATTTGTGGTGTTTGTTATTGCTGGCTTTCCTTGAGTATGATTGTTTTCCTGCGTGATGATTGATTTGTGGGTTATCCACTCTGAATTCTGGTGTTTGGTTCGATATTAGTGTTTGATTTGTGCATTTCATTCTTTCTTTATCTGGACTAGTAATTGTTATTGTTACTTGATTACTGTATTCCTGTTAACAGGAGATTGATGATGTCTCTCATTTTTGTTGAATGCTTTGTTTGGATTTCTAGATTTCTAGCCAGATTTTTCATTCCTTATTTGAACATGTTGATGTAGTTTGGGAATTGATGTCAATTTTGATTTGGACTGTTTGAGTTAGCTTATTGAGTGTCATAATTTTTCAGTGATCTTATGTTATTGCTTCACTTGAGTCCCCGGACCATTCAAGTTAGGTGATGCAGAATCCCCGCTGTTAATTAATTATATGCTTTGTTTTGCAGCATCCACTGCAAGATCCGGAGATCACCATTTGAACTTTTAAATAAGTTTAGTTCATGTTTGTGCTTTTTGTATTTCATTAAGCTTTTTGTTGTCATGAAATTTTCCTTCAAATCAAGTAACATTTCTCTCTCCATTCATTTTGCAGGAAAGGGATCTGAAGTATATAACAAGATGTATCAGCCAGGTTATTATTCGTTGAGAGATCTAAATAAGAATACTAGTAATGGTGGCTGGTCTTTACATCAGCAAAACAATACATTCTGCGAGCACCGTGGTATTTTCTTGTCAAGACCAGCAATAGATATTAATGAGGAATATGACAAGGAACAACTGAGGCAAACTATATTGAAGCATGATTCCATGTTCAGGCATCAGGTATGATTTTTGATGATTTTTCCGCTGAACTACAAAGTTAGATTTGTACGACACTTCTAAGTTTGTGGATTGGTCAAGAAGATGAGTAATATTGACAGTTGTCTGATTTCTGAACCTAATGCTATTTGGTTCTGTTTTTCAGCTCTATGAACTCCACCGACTTTACAAAAGACAGAGGGATGTGATGAATGAAATGAGAAGCAAAGAATTGAAGGGACATATGATACCAGCTGGAACATCAAAATTTAGCGTTTGTTCATCTGAAATTCCTGTGGCGGATGACAATGGAAGGCAGTATGCTTCCCACCTGTCAGTAAATCATGGTAGACTGTCCAGTTCAGGAGCTGATAATATCCAATTTGAATTTGGATCCATGAAGGATACTATCTGGCAATCCAATTATAGTCCTACACAAAATGGATTAAGATTGAAAGACTGTGAGACTTTAGAATCTGGATGCAAGAAGCTACGAGGAAAGTTATTTGATCTTGAACTTACTGCTGATGCATATTTGGACGTTGAAGAGGAAGGCCAAGGAGTTTCTGAAGTGTCAATGGTGGAAAGTTATCATCGAAGCAGGAACCATGAGATGGCTCGTGATAGAGATGGAAATTTATCCATTCAAGCTGGCGTCAACTCTGGTTGTAATGATGATGTGCTGAGTGCTAATCTGCATATCAGGAATCCCCATGGGTTGAGTAATTTGAATGAACCTATCAAGGTTACGAAAGCATATCCTTCAGCTTCCACTGATGTTTTGGGAAATATTATATGCTCCAAAGAAGATATCAAAAAGCAGTTTCTATCATTGAATTCACATTCAGACATTCAGAGTTTGGTGAAATTTTCTCAAGACTCTGGTAAAAGAAGTGAAACAGGAGCTAGCCTTAGCAATATGCATTTAGAGACTGAAAGGCGACAAAAAGGGTGGTTAGCTTATAATATTGAAGCTCGTAAGTTCTTATTTTGCATTGTTGGTTTAATTTTTTGAGGTGCTTTAAGTTTACTTTAGTCTGTTAGGGAAGTGTCTCTTTCTTTTATCATCCAATTTTGTTTAAACTAGAAGTGCCTGGATCTTTTCAGATTATAAAATGGCTATTGCTTTAGAGGAACCAATTGGTTTTCCGTCTCCACATAAATTTCAAAGTTATTAGGTTTTGATGGAGGAGCAGAAACAAAGGTGAATCTAAAGAACAAGGTGTAGAAAACTAAAATCTGAAAATGATATTATATATTCCGAAGAAGTTGGAAAGAATGATTATCTGATATCATGTATATGACATGCATTCTCCGGCAGGGCGATCTATTCCAAACTAATATGCAAATGTTCATAAAACATAAAGGTTTATTGTCTGAAATTAATATGGGAATGTTCATGATTGCATTTTACTTTATCTGGCATCAAATACAATAAAACAAGATATATTAGTACAGTCATGGAAGTATTGTAGGGTTGTTCAATGTGAATTGATAGTTCAATATTGCTCCCTATTTAGGCCAATCGGTTGGCAATGGATGCTCCCTTTCAGCAAGTTTTCCTCGTGAAGATTTTCCTACTACTTCAAGGTCACAGCCTGCTAAGAAGAAAATTTTTGGTGTAGAAATATGTGAAAGGAAGCATGGTGCATCTGTTGAGGACTCTCATACTGTGATGCAGCAGTCATTTGTTCCTCTATCTAATGTGGCCCAATCTCAGTCATCATCCATTTCTTCCCAGAGGAAAGTTTATTCTGGCTTCAGCAAGGATATGAATATGGTTCAAAGCAGCTTCACTCAATCAAATAAGAGTTCAGTGACATTTATTGAGAGCCCGGAATTTATTGCAGACAAATTGCTTGTTAGTACCAATCCCCTATGTATTCCAAGTATTAATGCCGAAGCATCCTCCCAAAATCACCTAAGCCGTAGTTCTCAGTTGAAGTCCAAAGAATCAAGAGTTAGCTTCTTATCCAATGGCTTTAGTCACCTGAATGGCATCAGTGATGGTAGTTCTGCTTCTGAACAATTTGCTCGAGATGGTCCAAAGAAGAATTGTAGAGATGTAAGCTCCATGATGAACGAAAAGTCTGCTGAACAAAAGAAAGCAGATGCTAAAGATTCTGCCGACAGGACAAGTAAGCAGAGCCCTCCTGGAGGATTGCCTTGGCTTAAAGTAGTGCCTTTGTGTAACAGTGACTCTTCTGAAGAAAGTCAAGGTTCTTCTCAGATGAATCTGCATTCCTTGCCAAGCAGTTTTAAGCAATTAGTCGACAGAACTGAAATGATGAGAAAGAGCTTTGTCCAGAGCCATGTTCAGGATTCTTTGTCAGCGACATGTGCTCTTGATGCTGAGCAGCGGAGAAGTGAAACTGGCGAGTGTTCAAGCAATAAGAAGATTCTTGGGTTTTCCATTTCTGAAAAGCCTTCTATGCCCAAGGAGCTTCCGTCCTTGAGCACCCCCTCAAAGCAAAGCTACATTTCTCTGGCAGTTGGTAATACCAATTCTTTTGGAGTTGGGTTACCTAATACCTGGGCCCAGGATGCCATCTCGCCTAGATTTGGAGAGAAACAGAGAGTTGAGAGTCGGAATGAGAAGGGATTAATAAATCACAGTGCTGATTCAAGACGTTGCATAGACTTGAACTTGAGTTTCATGGATGAAGGGTTTGAAGAAGAGGCACAACCAACATCCTCTTCCTCCAGAACCAATCTGAAGAATTCTGCTGAGATTGATTTGGAGGCACCAGCTAAAGTTGAAGCAGAATTAGATCTCCCTCCTGGTTGTGAAACTTCTCAAAGCAAATTGAATAGTCCTCCTGAATCTTTTCGAAGCAATTCAAAATACCCTGATGTCCCTCCTGGTTATGAATCCATTCAAAGCAAAGTTAAAGAACCTGTTGACTTTATACAGGATGAATCTGGAAAGCTCTATGAAGAACTGATCAGGGATACAGCTGAGGCTTTAGTTGCTATCTCTTCATCTTGTATGCCTCTTCAGGTCAATACCTGTTGTCAACAATCAACAGCTTGTCCAAGGGATCCCCTACATTGGTTTGTAGAAATAATTTCTTGTTACAAGAGTGCTGTTGAGAATGAGGTTGTTCATCGTAATGATATTATACCTGACGAGATGGATTACTTCGAGTATATGACATTAAATTTGGCAGAAACCAAGGTAGAAGAATGTTGTTATCAGCCTCAAGTTTTTGAAAACCCAAAAGTTGAAAACATACTGCGACCTTGCAGAGGGCACGCAAGGAGAGGGAGGCAGCGAAAGGATTTCCAGAGGGATGTGCTACCCACTCTTTCTTCATTATCGAAAAACGAGGTGACCGAAGATCTTCAAACAATTGAAGGGCTGATTCAAGCAACCGGTGGCACCTGGAAGTCAAGTTTGGCGTTGAAAAATACTGCTAGAAATGGCCCAGGAAGGAGAAAGAGACCTTTGGAAACTTCTGAAGTTTGCCCACCCGAGACTCAGCTGCCCCAATGCAAAGAAGTGGCTCTTGACGATGGAAACCTAACCGGATGGGGAAAAAGAACGAGACGTCCACCGAGGCAGAGATGCCTGATTAGTAATCGTCCGCTTGCCATAAAATAACTGGAAAGATAAGCTCAACTTCCTCCGGTCATTGCCATGTCTGTCGGGTTTTCCTTCCCTGGAAATTCACGACATTGTATATGCTTTCCTTTTCCGAGTATCTTGAGTGAGGTGTGTGTTTCATCATCATAAATAAGTTCCATTGTTAATTCTTGAGGTGAAACTGAAACTTTTAGACTCAGTGTAATATGCATTGTTGCAGGAATTATCTGAATGTATTGCCAGATATCAGGTTTCAGATTCTGGAATCATTTATATCTTCTAATACAAACATGATATTGCTTGAATCATGAATATAGTTTCTCCATTTATAATAAACAATTTCTTAATCTTTGATGACTATCATAAATAATTTTAAATAATTTTTATTAAAAAAATTAATTATTTAATTTAAATATTTAATTAATATAATTTTTTTAATTAATTCTTCACCCTACCCATCGAATTCTTACAATCAAAGTTAACACAATTAGCTTACGAATTGGGTCACATCAACACCATCCCTTCGCGGCCTCTGCTCCCAGTCCAAACTCATCCTCAACTGCGTTGTCCCTTTTAGCCTCCAAGGCGAGCCTGTTGTCGCAGCCTGCACCGATTCCAAGTAAGAAAACATAGAGACCATGTTGTTCTGTGTTTTTGGCATGTTACTTTTTCGGTTTTCGTAGTTAAAGCTTAGTTGAATTTGGTGGAGATTGGATGTATTTTAGTAATTGTGTGGATTTATTTTCACTCTCTGTATATTTTGGATCAAAATATTTTATGGGTGTGATTACTTGGACAAATGTGGGGAGCCAGCGTTCACCGGGAATATGGAGGCAAAGTACCATGAAAAGGAAGTGGAAACTGGTTCTTTGGTAATTTCTGCATGTGGGTTTGATTCGATTCCAGCTGAATTGGGACTTATGTTCAATGCTAGGCAGTGGATAGACCCTGAGGTGCCAAATTGAGTTGAGGCCTATTTGAACTTGGAGTCTGATAAAAGAATTGTTTTAAATTTTGGAGCAAACCTCACTGCGGTTTCAAGCGCGTCCAATGTGCAGAAGTTGCAGGAGCTAATGCGGTCAATACCCAATAGGTTGAAGCCAGTGGTGAGAGCTTTTTATTTATTTTAGTAATGAATATCGCACTATTGACAAAATTTAGGCCAGTGAGGCAAAAGCCTTGCCCGTAATGGCAATGGGAATGGGAATGACAGTGTTGCCAATAGTAACCACAATAGTTTTCCAGTGACAGCAGTGCTGGGGATGCAGCTGCAGCTGCAGCTTTAGTGTTTGAGTGATGAAATCTGCAAGTATTTCGTAGTTCTTTTAAAATCATTATGTCGTTACTCTATAAATTAGTTTGAAGTACCATGAACCCGAGTGACTCTTAGCATATGCTTCTCTCAGTAGTAGACACCTTGCCCTCCTTAAGAGTGTGAGATTGATATAATGCTATTATGTCATAATTGACAGTCTCATGAACCCCACATAGGATTTCTAGTTTGCAGTAACCTCCTATAACAAATTTTCTTCTCACTATTGATGAAGATAAGTATCAAATGTTTTTGTATCTTTCTCTTAACCAGTTGTATATTGATGCTAAATTTGCCAGTTTGTATATTTGTAGATTCCTGGTCCAGTATCTTCAAAATGGTAAGTGATAGAATTTCAGAAGAAGATTGGCGTTTGGGCACTGAAGCTACCATCGGCAGATTGAATGCTTGTCCAAAGAACTCTATCGATTTTGTCAGAAAACCTCATGGTCTTCCTGGGGTTAAAGAGACAGCTGAACAGATTGAAAGAGAAAGACTTTCTGGTTGACAGTGAAGCCAGCTCATTTTGGGTTAACGATAGGGTTCAAATCTTTGTTAGGCATTTTTCTATTAATCACAGCTGCGATAACCATGGGGCTCTTAAGCAGACTTGCTTTTGGGAGCTGGCTTCTCTTAACATTTTCTTCAGTTTTCAGCCTTGGGTTATTCAGGAAGACTGGCCCCTCTGGGAATGAAGTGAAAAGTGCTTCATTTAAAATGTGGTTCATCGGACATGGCTTCAGCAACAGCAGTCTTGGTTCAAAAGGTAGCTTGAAACCTGACAGGGAAATAAGAAACAGAGTAATGGGACCTGAGGTTGGCTATATAACCACTCCAATAATACTAATTCATTGTGCTGTCATTGTCTTGAGTGAACGGAAAAATCTGCCCAAGGGAGGAGTTTTGTGCATTTGGAATATAACTGTACATTGATAAATTTACTTGCTATAATTGCAGATTCCTGGTCTTCGTCCTCCAAAAGGACCAATGATAGAATCCCAGAACAAGATTGGCCTTCATGCTGTGAGGCTACCTTCAGCAGATGCTTCTTTTGTTTGAAGAACTCTTTCAGTTTTGGCAGAAAACCCCCCTTGGCCTTCCTGGGGTCAATGAGAGCTCTGAAGAGAAAGAAAAGAGGGAAGCTTTCTGGTCTTCGGTGAAGCCAGCTCATTTCGGGTTAAAAATAGGAGCTAACTCTTTGCTAGGCGTCTATCGGTTCATCATAATTGGGAGATTGATTGGATTCTTACGTAGAAGTGCTTTTGGGAGGTGGCTTTTGCTTACATTTCCTCCAGTTTTCATTCTCGGTTATCTCAAGAAGAAAGGCCCCTCTGAAGATGAGATAAAAAGTGCTGCATTTAAAATGTGGTTTGTAAGACATGGTTTTAGTGACAGCAATCTTGTTTCAAGAGGGAACTCCTAACCTGACATGGAAATAATAACAAGAGTTGCAGGA
>CP135533.1:950471-962152 GCA_032402905.1 Khaya senegalensis
TGGGTATAATATGCATGCTTTGGAAGTGATTAATTTTAATTCATTTAAATAATCATTTCTTGGATTATTTGGTCTAGTTTCTGTCAAAACTATTACAGAACCTTCTCTTTGGAGGAATTTAAAATGAATATATTCTTATGTTTTAGAGTTAGTTTGTGAAAGGGAGTGCAGCAGGGGGGAGGATTACCGGTTGATCAAGCTCACAATCATAGACTACAATGTAAAGCTGCCATATTTTTATATTTTTTACTAAACTGAATATTCATTTTTTAAAAACATATTTGGCATAATTTTTTGTTGTTCAATAATGGGTTTTATACATAACAGAGAAAAAAAGAGCAAGATGTTGTAGTGGAGTGTAGAGGCCATGACGCTGCTCGGTTCAACGACATTAATCATGCTCATGGGTAAGCTGACTTCTCATAATATGCAGCATTCTTAAGGGGTTTCTTATGTTAATATTTCACATTAGCAATATTTTTACCATTTTTTTATTTTGTACCTGCCCTCATTTGATTCCAGGTTATCATTCTTTTGATTTTAATATCAACTGGTATATCTTGAGTATCCAAAAGAATGGTAGAATAAACCATAATTTTAGGCTTCACACATGCTGGCATGAGCTTGATATGATTTTTGTATAAATATCAATCTTTTCTCTTTTTTGTGGTGAAGTATCACATGATTGGTTTATTCTTAGAGTATACCTTCAAAGTTTTTATTCCAAAATTTTGTATCTAAAGTGATGTGATTGTTGCATGGATGATCTGAATAATGGAATATACGATATGGCAGCCCCTATGCAATGCCACATCATTTTGTACCCAACACTTAAGTTTGTTAATCACCTGTCGTTATATCTTGATACATACTTTCTCCCACCATGTGTATTTCTCAACTAATGATTCATTTTAAGACAGTTGGGAGAAGGATGTCGCAGGCATGGTTGAACAAAGGCACAAGAAGAACAAGATTTTGGTTTCTTTTGAATGTGAAACCCTGAAAGCTGAGAAGGCAGCAGAAGACCATATCAGGCAGTACATGCCGAAATTAGCCGGGCTAGATGCAGTTGGTATGTATGCAACCTTCCAATTTTTCCCCATAAACAACACAAATGAATAAATGTGTTGACTAGGCACCTTTCAGTAATGAATCGGATTATCAACTCAAGTAGTTTAGTTTCATTTTCCAGTCTTTGATCTACTTACAGTTTAAAATCTGTTCTGTCCCGGATGCAATTTTCCAGTTATTTTATTTTGGACCCTTCTGGGAACAAAAACATAAATAATAAGCAAATTTTGTCTTTAAAACCTCAGTAATGATTTTAACTGGCCTATATTTCAAGCTTTGCATGTGTGTTTGTGTGTGTTTTGTTATTTTATTTTCTGTTCTGTCAGCATAAACATCTTAAAGCAATGTTCAATTCCTGAATCCAGTTTGGAATTCTGCAGTTAATATTGGAAGAATGCGCATATCAGGATTGGACTTTGATGAAGCAGAAGAGGATCTTTAAGCAGAATATATGCATTTATATTACTGTAGTCTGTTTGCAATTTCATTTTCTTGTTTATATCCCTATATTTAGTTTTGTTCAATTTTATCCAGAAGTAGCGAAACATTAACTGTTCAAAATCTTCAAATTTAGCACTAGTGCATCTGTAATTAAGCCTTGGCTGTCGTGGAAATGGGGGTCAAAATATTCTAAACGATTTTCTTTTTGGAGGGGTGTAATGTGCAAACTGTCAGAAATCTGAGGCTCGTATCAAGTCATCAGTGTTGACATTGATATTATTTGAGAGGCACAAGGTAAGTAGTTAGAAGATTAGCCTTTTTTTTTTTTTTGATTTTGGCCTTGCAACAGAGATCAAATAGACAGGCAAATACAAATGTATATAATTGATAATATGCACATTTCTCTCTTCCCTGCAACTTGAAACATTGGTAATAAATGGAATTTGCATCCCTTTAAAACATCAAGATGATCAAAAAATTTCAGAAACATATTGGTAAGGCAACTGAAAGAAAGGTGTATATGATTATAGCAGAACAAACCGCCATCCAATACATATATGTGACACGTACAAGTGTACAAACTATAATAACATGTTCACGAGACCTACTGATGATTCAAAAACAAATGGTTCGCAATCGCTTCTAACCCTTCACAACGAAACATTTAGCCGGGCCAGGACTCAGCAGCAGTACATTAACGGGTTAAGCCAGATGACCATGGTTGATTTTGGCTTCTGGAAAACGAAGTTGGCTGAATAGCCATCGAAATGCCTCGCTTTCTACAATTTATGGAGTGCAGTTGGCAATGCTAAATACATGCCTGCATGGTAAACAAATTTCCCAACCAAAAATTAGTTGTGTAGGGTGTATTAACTTGCACAAATAACGAAAGCATATGAACTACCTCATTGGAGTTACAGCATCCACTTTATGTATGATGTTTACACTAAAGTAGGCTGGGCATATGAGAGTCATGGCTATTTGTCAAAGTGAAAAAAAAATGAAGTAACTTTCAAAACTTAGTGTTGTAGATGTCGTTTTCTTTTGAGATGTTTTCAATCTTCCATATGAAAACTTAAGATTGTTGCTATGGTAGCGAAAATATTCACAGCTAGAAAAGGGTGTGATACTCGCATTATAATCTAAATGAATTTGAGCAAGATGCAAAATACTGAGCACTTATTTTCATAGGCAAAATTCCACTCACAGAAGTTACTTTAGAAATTGCAAACCCCAGTCCTACCTAGAGTGGAAAAGGGCATGAAATTGTAAATAAGATTCACCACAAGGTACCATAATAAAGATTTTACCTCGACCAGTTATGATCCAAACAGGACATCCACTAGCCCAAAATGAACAACTGGACAATTTCAAGTTGAATAAGAATTTGATCTCTTTTATCAATTCCTATTTTCGGGTTAGAGTCTTCCAGTAAAATTTTACAAATCAAATGCCATGGTCAATATGCTGCTAATGTTACAAATTAAAAACAATAATACTATTCATTTGCTATAAACCCCTGGATGAAATTATGAAAGAAGAAATACTAGCCTGTTTTTACTTCATCAACAACAAATATTTGTTTTATGACTATTACAAACCTCAGTATCTCTCAAGGAAAAATTAAATTAGGATGTGCACATGATGCAAATAGATATAGATGATGAGATGGATAGAGCAAGTGGGCACCTGGGATTTATTCCAAATATCACTCAGTCTCGGATGCTTCTTCTGAATCAGACAAGGGTAAGAGGGTACAAATCCCAAGCATATGTCCATTGAGGCACACATAATACTCAATGCAATCCTCATACGCACCCAACCTACAGCTGGCACTCTGTGGAATCATTTTGGCTTGTAGCATGCTCCACAACTTTGCCTTGCAATAAGGACATACTTCTGTAGGATGAAGCTGGGCCTCTTTTTTAATTAACATCTTCCGAACCTTTGACAATGAAAATGACTTGAAAACTCCACGAAAGAATCCAACATCCCCTTCCTCCCCTTGGTCAAGATGCTCACATGGATCAGATACATACAAGACATCCGTTCTGCATTGTGGCAAAAGGAAGCTCTTTCCTGACGTCCTAGAGAACCGGGTTCTATAAACAAAGTGACCAGGGATCTGAATGCTATTGAACAGGCCACCCTTCTTGCATCCTGAACAGTAAATAAGCAACTTCCCAAGTGCCCTCCAGTTCCCATCCACACTGTGACTCCCACTAGACTGAAGATCAATCATCATTTTTGGGGCCCTTGTTCGGCAAAATTCCTTCCATAGTACTCGCTTGGCAAGATCATCAAACCATTTGCATGAACAGGATAAAGCAGCAATAGCCTTAGGGTTCCAGTTCATTTGTTGAAATACCAAAAAAATCACATCTTCACTTAGATGTCCTTTTGTGCATTGACAGCTTGCTGAGTGCACACAACGATACTGCTTGGTAAGAATCATTGTGCCCACTTTCAACCTAGTAAGTGAAAAGGCTGAGATCATAAATTCGTCATGTACATGCCAAGACAAGGATTATCTCAATTACCATGTATCATACACATAGGACATTTGATGACTTAACTTCCTCAAACTAGACAACCTCTAGTTAAACTACATTACTCACAGTTGCACCAAGTAATTCCATGGGACATTCAAAAAGAGAATTCAAATAGATATATACGGATCATGGTGAGTGACCTAGAGCCAATGGCTTTTTGTAAGGAATTCTTCTTCCCTTAGAGTGGATTTACCTCTCTCTCCTCCATGGACTTTAGCAATAATTGAACCATATAATTCTTGTGTTCACTCTCTGGTTCTTTGAGCTGACAGCATCGAACTACAGTTCTCTTCCCATCCACACACGTTTAAAAGTGAGAACATGGTGGCACATTGATACTGCTAATTAGCGGTTTCATATTCAGACTTGAGGATTCTCCATTTTCCAAGTCAAGAAGATAAATTTTCCAAAGCTTGAAACTTTGCTGGCATGTCAGTACGACATCCCTTTAATCATTAATGCATGAGACTAATTAATCATTCAAAAAAAAAAGAAGGGAAGTAACAAAGTATTTTCACCTCTACGCCCTGAAAATTAATAGGCACAAAATGATAAAACTTTCTGTTTGTCCTGTGCGGCCCAAGCTAATTTTCATGCGTGTAAACAAGAACAAGCACAAAGGAGGTAAGTTTCATAGATTGATAAGAATTAACCATCTTTATGGCTTGACATCAGTGTTATTAGCCTCTTTCTTTGTGATCTAAAAGTATTCTATAAAAAAGGTATGCTTTTTACTATCATTTTTCTCAGCCATGAAAAATCATCCCCAGTCCAATAACGAAAAAAAAGGCACTTACCTTATGCTATCTGAACCTATAAACAACCCCACAATACTGAATCCAAATGCATACAATGTACTGTACCAACTAAGCAATGAACTTTAGATAAGTATCTGATTAAAATGAACCAAACTAAAACCTAACCAAGTTGAGGGATCAACTAATCCATATGAAAACCAAACAGAATTTAGAGCCATGCATTGCAGCGCCGCTAACTCTCACACACACGAACATTGCATAACATTAGACCGAGAAATTTGAATTTCAAAAGTGCTTGACACCCAGCTACAACTTTATCACATTTGCTTTCTATTACAGCCTTCTTGAGCTTACAACTATCTAATAATTAAATATTTCTGCATTAGAGTAAAAAGATCTTTCTTTTTCTTTTCAAGGACAAAAGTTAGCTACCACATAAAAAAATAAAGAAAAATCATCTTAGGTAATCAATGCATCTTGGCCAAGGCCAAAATCTCAGATCCACAACACCCATTGCATCAAATTCAAAGCGTTTTATACAAACCCTCAACAAACTCAAACGGTTAATTAATCCAAAGAGAGCCCACTTCATTTCTTCACAGGAAGTTACTAAATCAGCATTAAAAAGAAGAAAAAAACACAAAATTTACAATAACGAACTCAAATCAAAATCAACCAAACAAAAAAAAGCAAAGAAGCAGAACCTAAACTGGATCGTAAGAAACATGCAATCAAGACTCTTTTTTTACCTAAGTTCATAAAGCTCCCTCTTTGCATGTCCTAAAACTCTAGAAAACTCGTCTCTGCACCGAACAATATGAACCCAGATTAGGGTTTTGCATGCGCTTAACCATCAAACCAAAATTTTCCCTAAAAGTAACGACAAAAAAGTAACAGAAGAGTTAAGAAATTAGCGATTCTAGAAGGGTAAATTCCTCGAAACAAAATTAGACTCACAGAGTAAGTAGGAGAGCAAATGCAGAGGAATGGCAGTGAAAGAGAGGAGGAAGAGGTTGGGCTCCATACACAAGAAGAAAATGTTAAACATTGCCGAAGACGATAAGGTCACATCACCGTTGTCTGCTTGTGTAACTGTCAAACGGGTTTACGACACGTAGAGTCAGTGACACGTAAATGATTATGTGGCGCCTGCTTAATCTGCATGTGGGAACCACTTTTCTTATCTGTCACTCGTCTGATTGGAAGTCACGTTCGGAAAATAACAGTCGAATGCCTGAATGTCAGCCCACACTTTTTTTTTTTTTTTTAATGTTGTTTAAATTCTTGGGTCGGGACCCAGTTGTAAAACCAATGCAATATTTAATGTCCACTGAAAGATTCTTAAACCCCAGCACTTGCCCAGGTGTTGTCTCTGAAAGTTTTGGGATTTGTTTAATTATTGGTCGATGTTTGATTTTACATTCGTGGCATCTCTTTATTAGCTGTCTTACTTTCCCTCGTGTTGCCCATATAAACGTATGCTGTCCCATCCTCATTTCAGATGGCAATTCATCTTGTATTGTTTCTCGTGGTGCACCTGCCAGAATCTTTAGCTTATCTGAAATGAAATGTTAGCATGATTTTACGGGCAAATCTTGTTTTCAACGAGGATTTCAATCAAGATATGCATCAAAATGGTTGAATGTAGATACAATGGATGTGGCCAAAAGGGTTCATGTTCCTTCTCCATTCATGTACCCAGAAACTTAAGGTGCAAAAACGAATTTGTCAGCAAGTTTACAAGCAATGGCATGGAAGTATTCGAATAGATAACTTTGGTCAAAGCTAACTCTGATACCACGAGTATTTCGTTGATGGGATAAATTACCGCTTGATCCAGAAGCTTAAGATGATAGATAATAACTCAAATGGTAGTATTAAGGTTTCTACTGTCATCCCTGACCACCAAGGGTGGTTGTGGCTCGTTCCTTCTGTAGAAGGGGCATTCCCACCCAACTTGGGGGTTAATCAAATCAAACAAGTGGGAAATGAACGGGGTAAATCAAAAGGTGTCCTGTACTACAAGCTTTGGTATTCTAGTCCTGGTGTCCCTTTTCTTCCAAGAGATAGCTAGTGGCATTCAAGGCATCACACAAAAGAATTCATCCATGCTCCTCAAAATCTAACCCAGGAGATAAATAACTCTTGATACAATTATGAAGCAGCAATAATATACAATAAGTTTGTTGGCCATCACATTATGCAAGAAACATCATCCAAAAGACCATTAAGTAATTCACAGTCAAGGAGATTTTCTTATCCCACAGAAAAGTACATGAAATCATGAGTATATTTGTTTTATTCACAAGATACAAATCAATCAAAACTCAAATGAGAAAATGGAAGATATCCTCCAGAAATGTGTATGAAGCAAGTTAACGTCAGTACACAAAGGCTCACCCATTCAACCATTCCTTTCTCTAAAGTCAACTGAAGCAATTACACTATTGCAATTCCATAAACTCGTTGATTTTACTTCTCACTTACAAGCTTACGTTTATTCCCTTTCATTTCTTTTTAAAAACAAAGAACTATTATGAAGGTGTACTAAGGGCTCATGTGACATTGTTAGCAGAAGGTTTGGTCTCTTGGAGGGAGATCACAGTTTCAAAAGCACCCACCAAGGCCTTAACCTTACTTTTCCGGGATTCTGCAAGTTTGCTTGCTGTTTGTTCAATCACGTTATTAAAGAGAGTCTGGGAATCTTTCTTTCCCTGCACATCTTGATGCCTCAAAACAACTTTTTCTGAATCAGGCTTGCTGTCATTCATCTCACTATCAACTCTCTTCTTAAAGCTTCTTCTGCCATCAGCCTTGAGATTTCGATTCTCACCCAGCAGTATTCCTCGCCTGAACTTAAGCCTTCTTGTACTATTGCTCTCGGACTGAATGTCAATGATCTTTCCCCTCCTAAAATGCAATTTCATTCCTGGTTCCTTGTCCTCTGAATGAACCATACCATCCTTTCGAGGCCTCCCCAGTCCTTCACCCCCTAGATTTTCTTCTCTTTCCACACTCATGCTTTCATCATATTCAGATTCAGAGAGAGAATCATCTTCAGCTTCACTCTCTGTAAATTCAGACTGTTTTTCATCTTCTACACCATGCAATGATGACGACGGTGATGTTGGGAAGGATTTGAGTAATGAGGATGGTGGAGGTGGAGATGATTCAATGACACAACTTTCATTTTGAATAGATTCCAAGGATTTGTTCTCTGTTTCCATCTTGATGACATACAAGGTTTTTTCAAGGATTAAGTCATTGTTTGCTTGCTTAAGCTCATTGTTGACTTCCTTAAGCTCATTCTTGGATTGCTCAGCTTCAGCGCTTTTTATCTTGCCCTGGTTCTTCAGAGGAGAAACAACTTTTGAGCTCTTGTGCTTTCTTGAATTTAGACTTGCAACTCTAGTGATAAAAGGCTTAGGAGACAGTGACACCCTTGGGGATGCCAAAGAAATTCTTGGGGATGACAGTGAAAGGATTGAGGAAGCCAGTGCTTTCTTCACAGCTACCTTGTTTCTTGGGTTGATGTCACTGTTTCTTCTGCCACTTAGACCTTCAGAATGGTCAGGTGATGACAATTGCTTATATACTGGAGATATCAGTTTCAAAGAAGTGACATGCTTTGAAGATGCATTTGTTTCTTTAGATATTGATGAAGCTCTTTTGGAGGAGACATCCACCTTCTGTGCAATTGATGACGGTCCCTGCCTTTTGAATTTAGGAGATTCAGAACGACTGGGTTTTGAATTGGATGAAGGTCTGATCTTGGTTGCTGATGTCTTCTTAATCCCAGACTGAAATTCACTCTTAACTGAACTTTTTCCATCTGATGATGCATTAAGGTTTTTGCCATATGCTAATTTCGTAGATACTTCCCGCTTGATGATCTCGGGGATATCAGACGAACTGGTTTTTAAAGTGGAAGAAGATTTTGGCTTCACCACCGATGTCTTCTTCCTCTCTGGCACCATTATGGTCATAGATGGACATTGGTTGTCAGCTCCTGGTTTTGTGATTCTTTTTCGTATAGGACCTCTTTCCTTAACTTCAAATGCATGCTTCCTACCGTATTTACAGAAATCATGACAAGAACCAGTAGAGGCTCTCAGATAATGAGGAAGAACTTTTTCTCTACTGTTTGAAGAATTTGCTTTTCCCATAGAGTTTCTTCTTGAATTACAGTCATTGGGCTTGGTTATTTCTGGAGTCACTGGTAAATCGGTACTTTCCTCAGCCATTATCTAGAACCAAGGTAACAGAAGTTCAGAATATACTTTTCTGAAAACTAATATAAATATCTAATGATGGAAAATGACTAGATTAAGATGAAAACTTATAGCAAGTACAACAAAAATCAAGTTGACAACCCAGAAATTAAGTGCAGAAATGATATAGTGGTAAAAGGAAGAGAACTCACCAAGATCTATTTGAACTCTATTGTGACTCAACAACAACAGGAAGATAGAGCAACTTCCACAAGATCTTCAATCTGAAAGATGAAAGCAATGAATAGGCATCATATCTGCTTTTTAAGATCAAACAGCACGCTATTCATGATTGATATTTTGACCTCGCACATACTTAAAAGAGAATTGGCATAATTTGAGGGAGATTGGAAAGCAAGTAGAACAATAAACTTCTAGATGGTGTACAGTAAAGATCTACAAAGCTTTCTGTATTCTTACCCTTTCCAGGACCTATGGAACTACATATCATTAAAGAAAATAAAAATCTCTTGCACTCTTGCTTTCTTTATATTTGAAAACCATGATGGAAAAAACAAACACCTAAATCGCTGAAGCAGTTATGCCGCAAAACTTTTTCTGAGGTTTAAAGGTAAAGGGCAAAAGCATTGATCTCCTCTTAAGCCAATTAAGAACAGAATGAAAACCTTATTGTTTTGCAAAGAGATTGAATAATCAACCAGACATGGCAGAGTTTTCTGCCATCCAAATTTCTTTGAGAGAAGAAATCTATAGAGAAAGTTCTTAATCTCTTAATGAAAACAGCACACAAGAACCCATTAACTGTTCCTATCTAATAACTATTTCCTTCCTTTTAATCGCATACCAAAAATACATTTGAACCTTCTAAAATCCTAACAGAACAACTAGTGTAGCCAATAAGCTTCACTCTATTAGCAAAAAGATTAAAGGACAAACTTTTAAAAACAGAATAAACCAATGTTGTAGAAATTATGTTGAGGGCAAAAAAAGCCAGCAAACTAGAAGAAGGTCCCCCCAGCAAAAAAGAGTATCAATCATTCAGCATTGCATTGAAAAAAGCAAACTTGAAGTCTTAGCAGAACAGAAGCAATCAAACCATTAATTTCCCCAAAAAAATGCCAATAAATTGAAAAGCACCAATCAAAGAAAGCAATACCACAATTATAACATCCCATCTATACAGCACGTTTCAACCTTTATTCTCTCGTCCGGGAAAAGCTCTTACACGCGCCAAAATCCATCAAACAGGATCTTCTCATTATCAAACACAAACCCATCTCAACACATTTCCAAAAGAAAATAAGCGAGCACAAATAATGAAACCATGCGTGATGGATAAGCAACCGTATTCCAAACTCAAAACAGCGGTTATTGAAGCACAGTTAAACAAATAAGAGGCAAAACCCACCATTAAAACGACATAAAACAAGCTCATCTTCACTCCCAATCCCATCAACAAAATCCCATTTTGAAGCTTACCCATTAAGGAAAACAAAGCAAAAACCAAAACCCACATGGCATTTTGAGCCAAAAACTTCACAAACTCCATTTTTAACATATATTATTGCTACAGAGAAGTGAAAAAACCTCGTACAATAAGAAGAAGAATTAACAAGAGACGTTACCTTTTTCCTTTATTGTTGTTACCCAGCGGGCTATCGCTCCTGCTTAACCAGAAAGCGAAGAAAAAGTGAACTATTTTTAATATTTGAATACTTCTTTTGCTCGCTTCTTTCTTTATTTTTGTGTGTCCGCGTATTTTGTGTTTGTGTGAGAGTTGTTTTTGCTTAACAGATCGTGCAAGCAACTGTTGTTGCTGTTGCTATTGCTGTTGTGTTGTTTTTTCAAGGTCTGGCGTTGAGGTGGTGGTGGTGGTGGACCTGATGGTGGTGGAGGCTTTTCCTCTGCTTAATGCGCGTTTGTTGATGATTTCTAATTTTCTATTCACAGACAGAAGAAGAGAAAAATTAAATATTTAATAGAAAAAGGATGTGAGACTTGCAAAGTATATGGGAGCCCACTAAAATTGACCATCAATTTATAGTTTTAATTTTTTAAAAAAATGATAAATAACCAGTCCCTGAGTGTTTATGTTTTTACAAGTAAAGATAAAGTTTTCAAATATATAACAAACAAGTCCTTAACAATTATTTGAATAACTGAAATAACCCATAGATATTCAAGGATGCCTGTGAAGTTTAGTTACTAAGGATTTGAAGCCAAAATGTCAAACATTAATAAATTATACTCTCAATTAATTTTAAAATTAAGATTTCAATTGGTATCGAGATACAATAATTTATTTTACTATATATTTTTTTAATTTTATTTGCAAAATACAATAAAGACATCACAATCTCGAACTAAGTCTAAGCAAAAGTCAAAAGTACTAAACAAATCCAAAGTTTGAAATTGACACTAAAAAGATATTTTAGTCCTTTTAATTCAATTAAAGACCTATTCATTAGAAATAAGTAAATTAAATCCTTATTTATAATAATATAAACAATTAGAGGTCCAAATGTTATTATCCCATGCTAAACATATATTTATTATTAAAAACATTTTAAATGTTTTTGTTAAATTTTTTATTTTTTATATTATTATTATTATTAATACTATACTTA
>CP135533.1:962652-1018658 GCA_032402905.1 Khaya senegalensis
ACTGGTTTGTAACCTGTTAACCCACGTCTTCTTGTCCTACTTTGCAACAAACAGCTGTTTGATAGTAAGACAGACTCACACCATATCCCTCCATCTCTCTCTTTCCCTCAATTGAATACACACATTCTTTGCCTTCTTTGCCATGTGGGAAATGACCTAAAATTTTCATTCACTTAGCTATGGACCCGTTTGGATTGAGGTATTGTAGCTTTTAATTCATCGTTACAAGTTGGCGGCTAAATGATAAGCATCATTATTCAGCACTTCAATTCTGTACAGTGACTAAGAGTAAAGAAATAAAGTAGAAATAGTAGAGGATGTAGAGAAGAGAGCTAGTTTCAGAAATGGTTCAACTTTGGAAATAATGTTTTAAAAGAACTGAGAATGGTTACAAGGACAGAAAATTATGATGATGATGGTGATATGCTAGGGCTTATCTAATTCTGAGCTCCCCTAAAGAACAGTCTTTTCATCTTTACTTCTAATGATATCTGAGCTAGTCTTTGCACTCAGTATTCTGTTCCAAATCCTTGAACCTGGTTCTGGAAACTGTAGTTGTTCTTGGTGATCAGGTTCAGGCTCCCACTCCAAGAAAATCTATAAATGGTGGTGATATGGTAGTGTCTAAATGGCTGGTTGCGGTGTTGTTTTCTGCAACTGATTGTGATGAAGGTGATGGTTCAGTGATTGAGACTTGAGATGCTGATGCCATTGTTTCTGAGAAAGCAGCAGAGAAGTGATGGTTGCAGCAGCTTGAATGTTGCATTATCATCTGAGTATAGGGATTGGAAACTGTGAAGTTTCTATCATTTTTCATCGCATCCCAGTGCACGCTCTTCTGGCGAAAACTGTCATTAGTTTTGCATCCTGTAAACAATCACCATTCTCACCAATTCATAAGAATGAAGAAAAAAAGAGTAAAGAGAAATAATATGCAGCAACCACTCAGTAAACTGAGAACAAGTGAACGACTAGTGATTATATATAGCTTCAAATTTCACTTAAAAAAAAGAAGACGACGACGTTATCAAGACAACAATCTAATTGTTTCCATCTTTTGTAATGAAAGTACGGCATCAAGAGATCGATTTTCTCTCAAGTACCAACTTAAAGGAGAAACAGAAGGCAGTGGTGAGATTGAATATGATTAAAGCTAAGGAACGAGTGAAGTTGAAATAACAAGCTACAACCAGAAGTTGAACTTGCACTGGAAAGACCACACATGGGTGAGAAAAACAATGAAAAATTTAAGTAAATAACAAAACAGGGAGAAACAACAACCAGTGAGAAGGAAGCACAAAAACCCAAATGCACAAAGATTAAAGTATGCAGAATATAGACATTGGATAGAGCGAAAAGATATACCAGAAAAGAAATCAAAAGTTGTCCGGTGATTTCCATGGTGAGTCGGTGGGAGAAAGCTGTTGCTGATGCTGCTGCTTGTTGACCCAAGAAACAAATCTCTACTATTTATCATCGCTGCTTGTTCACTAGCTGGCATGTTGAGAGACCCATTAGACCCACCAATGGGAGCTGCAAATGGGTACTGTGAAGATGACTTTGTGAAGCTGTAATTGCAGCTATTAAGGCAGCTAATATTAGCTTCTGTGTTATAATTGGCTGTAGCTTCTGTGCACAGAAAACTCCTGCTCTCATCTTCTAACTTTCTACCAACTTGTCTCAGTTTTCTTCTCCTATAAGCACTAGATTGTTCTCTGTATTTCCTAGCCATGATAACATGCCAGTGATTCTTAACAGCATTATCAGTTCTTCCAGGGAAAAGCCTAGCAATCATAGCCCATTTGTTTCCATATACTCTATGAGCTGCCATTAATCTCTCTTCCTCCTCTTCACTGAACGCTCTTTTGTTGATCCTTGGATCCAGTTGATTGAACCATCTCAATCTACAACTCTTACCTTCAAACCCAACAGAATATACAAGATCAAGCAAAAAATAATGAAACAGAAAGTAAAATTTGATAAAGTGACGAATTTTTCACCTGATCTTCCTTGCAACTTCTCTGATATCAAGTTCCAGTTCTGTGGCCCGTAAAGGGCAACAAGTTCCTTGAGTTTAGAATCCTCGGCAGGTCTCCAATGTCCTCTTGCACAAACTTTTGTCTGCCCACCATTCATTTCCTTCACAAAAACTGAATTCTCATCTGGGTTTTCTTCTCTGAAGCTGATGGTTTTCCTCACATCTGCCATGGCAAAACCACCACCACTATTTTCTTCATTACTGTCACCAGCTGCCATAACCTCACTGTTATAGTTATCTTCCACGCTAAAAGTACACACATGACCACTCTTCTGGTCAGAAGAAGTATCACAGGAAAATATATTTTGTGAGGTGACAGCATGATTTCTCGGACAAACATAGGGAGAATCCATGTGTGCAAACATCTCCATTGATGAGTTGGAAGATGCATTTGCATAGAGGGTGTAGTGATTGGTCGTCATGCTATCATTTTCTTGTTGACAGAAGTTGCTGTTGTTGAACTGTTGCAAAGTCATGCTCTTTAAGGCCGAAAATGGAAAAGAGAAGTGCCAGAACAAATCAAGAAGATGTGTTAGAGTAAAAGAGAGAGAAAGAGATTGAATTTGGAAAGAAAAGAGAAAATGTTTCAGAGAACGAGAGAAGATTAGTACCAGCAGAAAAAGTGTTCGTCTTTGTTGTAACGGAAACCCACACGATTACTCACATTATCTTCTTGGTGGAGGAGTTTCTTCAACACTCTGACTGAACTTCACCTCCAATTTGACCCTTTCTGTGCTGTAAAACAAGGCATCATACCACGCTACTTTGTTGTGCGTGAATACCACCACCACATGTTAATCCAACAACACATCAACAACGAAGGTTTAGCTTCAATATATCCTGCCATAACATCAACAAGATATTTTTTAAATTTTACGTTTTTATTTTAATATTTTAAAATTTATATTATTTATTTTAAATTTTATGTTAATTAATTATTTTAAATTTTTTATTTTTATTTAAAATTTTATATTCTTATTTTTGATTTTTGATAAAATATTAATATGTGATAAAAATAATAATAAATAATTTAAATTAATTTTTAATAAAATTAAAAATTTTAAAATATAATTTAAATAATTAATTATTAACAATATTACGTATTAATATGTGATTAAATTAATAATAAAAATAATTAAATAAAAATTTTAATACTATCACTAAGAAATGTAGGATAAGGAAAATGTATGTTAATCAAATCCCAACAAAATGAATTAATGCACCAAATTAATTGCTTTTAAGTGATTGATGCTAAAAATGGGAAAAAGATAGAGAAGATTATTAGACTTTAATTAATGGGCATTAAAGATAAGGTGGAATTTCAACAATATCTTTAAACTTTCTATGTTTAACTAAATTGGATACATTATCTCTTGTATGTTAATTGCTAAGTGGCTAAATTTGAAAGGCTAAGGTATCTTTTCCATATTGTGTTATGCCATACCATTGTACTAAATTGTTTGGTGACTTGAGAAAAGAAGGTTAAATCTTTTTTTTTTGATAAATTAATTAAAATGTGAACTTTTCTAATTAGAAGTTTAAGTAGAATATATTTGACATAATTTAATATTTATATTTGTTTCTCTTATAAATAAATTTAAAAAGTGATTATATGTTTAATTCGATGTATTTCAACGAAACTGTTTTAAATATTTGTAAAAAAATAAGAAAATTTATATATAAATAATAAGTATTCGTAATAATTTAATATTACATATTAGATTATTGTGTCAAATTAACAAGTTAATCTAAAAAAATCAAAAGATAAAATGAACTTACAAGCCAATTACATTTAATATACTATCCGATATTGGCATTTATGAGATGACCTTTTAAAGTATAATTTCTATCGATTATAATATTAAATTAATTTTTAATCGAATATTGAAAACTCTTATTTAGTCATGCTTATTCTTAGAATTACCTCTGCCATACAATAACATGATCTAGATCAAATTGATGAATTAAATTAAATCAATTATACATATGTAATTAAATTGTATATAAATAACGTATAATTATTTGTTTGAGATTATATATATATATATATGTATGTATGCATGCATGCATGCATGTATGTATCATTGTGAAATATACTTGAGACCTAGTGCAATTTAGACCCCAATAGTGCGAGTGGAATTATATGCCATCTCTTTCTATCTCTTGCATGGTTTATTGAAGGTTCTTACCTTTTTTTATTGATCACTCACACACGTGTGGATGTCATCCAGTGTCACGCGTGAAGTCTTAGTTATTTATTAAATCGGACAAAAGCCTAACCCTAAAATCTCTCTCTTTTCTCTCTCTCCTTGGGCTGTCCCTCTCTAACTTGACAAAAGAAGATGACTGTAATCTCTGAGTACGAAGCTTGGGGACCCTGCAAAAAATCTCAAAAGACTTACGATTCAGAGGCCAAGAAACAAGGACATGGACATGGCATGCATGACAAAACGCCCACCTCTCTCTCACTTTAAACAACAACAACAACTCCCCCGCAATTAATAACTCAACTCTCTATGCTTCTATCGCTGTCAGAAGCTATAACTTTGAGACAGAAACTCTTTCAGCTTCGTGGGGCTTTTTTCTGATTTTTTTTTTGTTTTGTTTTATTATTCATGAATTAACCCCCTGAAAATGGCTCAGAATTCAGCAGTCAGCACCCAGAAAGGCCATAATTGATGACCAACCACATTGGAAGATAACTAATAAAGAATGAAATTCGTTCTCTATAACAGAAAGAGTTGAGATATTGAGTCTTGAATGTTTGATCATATAGGAAATGGTACCATTTGAGGCATTAAACTTGAAAATTAATTAGTTTTGATCTACCATCTGTAATTGTTTCTTTAATCTGCATTACAACACCCCCTTGGATCTATCATTTAGGGTTCATAATTTTTCATGTGTATTTAGCTTTCTTGCTAGGGATTCTAATGGATAAGATGTTAATAGTATTTAGCATCTAATAATAATTGAGAATTAAAAGTTTCAGTACCTTCATTCCAAATGTATTCTTAATGGGCGATCTTAAGATACTTCACTAACCATTAATCATGTACGATAAGTGAACTCATGTTCTTGACCAAGATTTTGTGGATTCAATAGTTTAATTTGTTCAATAAACTCTTTCACTCATGTTGATTTCGAGCCGATCTCTTCATATAGATTCCTAAAGTGATAGCAGGAAATTTGAAAAAGAAATAAGACACAACTGTAGATGTTACAGTCAAAACCAATTATTTGAATTAAGGATAACTTGGTCATGGTCTGAATCAGCACCCACAAATATTGAAAATGGTAAACCAAATTCTCAAGGCAAGTCTCCGGACAACATGACCCAAATTCCCTTAGGCACAGTGGAACAACTGGCAAATTTCAGAAGCTTTAATTTCTTGAATGATGCAATCTGAGTTGATTGCCTTAAGTTTTTCACCCCACCGAGTAAAGAGAAGAAGAAACATCGATCTGTGGCTTTTGATTTGTGTTGGAGATCCCGATGACTTCAATTTCCATGCCAACCCTCTAAAGTTTAAGTCAAGTAGAGCCTAAGAAATGCACAAAGTTTTGCTTAGAAGATGACTTGACATAGAAACCTTATGAAACCTTGAGTCTTCTAGGATTGAAAAAGAGAAAACTATTCCAGCAAACAAGGAATGCAATAGAAAACCTATCACTTAATGAGCTCGAAGCACCACTTACAAATGACGCTAAAACAAGAAGAGAAGCACACAATTTACAAAAGAACCTAAGGCAGGAAGCACTTACTATTAAAGCGTTTGGACTCACAAATGAATTACTCGATCGAGATAAATTAACCTGCAGGGGGAAAAGGCAAAGGCTAAGGGCTTCAAGTACATATAAAACTGACAAATAAGGCCTAAGATCAGCAATGTATGTCTAGAAATGGGTCTGCTTTGACTTTGCTTTTGCTTGTAAAATCAGCATGGAATCCTTTGTAGGTTTCAATAGACTCACTTAGCACTCACTGACATAATATTTCAAACTGCAGACCCCTCTCTCTCTCTCTCTCTGGTCTGTGATATTAAATTATAGCTCAATGCCATGCATGCATATAACTGGTCAAATCACTGTTCCTCATTTATTGAGACATTATATATTTCTTCAGGCTCAGGCTGTATATGATCGATCTTCCTGTCTTGTTTCTTGAAGGGTTTTCACTCTTTTATCCATTGGTTGTATAATCTAGCTAGAAAATTAAAAAGAGAGGGTAAATTTCCCGTCTAAACACATGTGCTTTTCACAAGAATACTAAAAGTGCTTTTATCAAATTTGCTTTTCGTATATATGGCAATTAAGAATGAAAGCTAAAATCTGTGCACGAGGTAGTAGCCATACATCCCAGAGTACTGCAAGTATACAGCTATGAATAAACAGTAACTGCAAAGGGAATGAAGCTTTTTCTTGCAGTTTCTAACTTCGAAGTGCTTTTTTCCATGTAGAAGTTTGACTCTAATTTAACACTGGCCATGAAATCAATCAAAAGCTCATGCCTTTGTTATCCGCCAAATTTCACCATAATTGCCTTGGCCAAAAGAGAATTTGCTTGAGAGGACACAGCAATCTTCTTTTCTTCTTCCTTTTTCTCGGAGATCAAGACTTGGCTGTACATGTCATCCTTTCAGAGCATGGCATGTAACCATTCTGACCAATCTATGCAAGACTTTCTCTCTGTATAAAGGATGTACAAATAAAGAACAAACTAACCAAACAAAAACAGTCGCAAACAACAAGCTACAGCCAAAATAATCATCGCAAAACAAGAAAAACATTCTAAACACAACCACCAAAACTGCTTGAGCTTCTTTAACACCTTGCTTCCAGATGTTGGGTATTCCGAGGAGCCATGTACATGCATGGACCTGCTTACAAAAATAATTATTAGGGTCGCTACAATAATTATATGGAATAACATTCAGATACTTAATTTTATTCATTTTTGTATAAAAAACATAATTATTATATTTATATCAAATAAGTCCCAAACTCTTATTTACAATGATTAAAAAATCCTTATTTTTAAGGTCGTATACTGTTACAATAGCAAGAGGTAGGGGGTTATTTTACCATTTCAAAAGAGTTAGATACCTATTATATATAAATAAAAAACTATGCCTATATTTGTAAAAACGTAAATCTTTAGGGATTTGGATGTTATTATTCCACAATTACATCCATTTTTGCAACCGTTATATTTTCCTCTTCTACGTTTGGAATTGTGTCTGATTCTTGTCCATTTTCAATGGATCAACCAGACCGAATCAGTGAATTACCAGACGAAATCTTGCACCAAATCCTCTCATTCCTGGCAACAACAAAATCAGCAGTTCAAACAAGCGTCTTGTCCAGCAGATGGCGCCATCTCTGGAAATTCACCACCACAATACATTTCGATTCCTTCCCATATCGTCCCTTCGGCATGGTCGATTACACCTTCGTCGACCAAACACTCAACCAACACCGTTCCCCGGAGCTGCAAAAGTTTTCCATAGCCACCACCATCCGCGGCGACCTCTACACGAATCTTGTTCAAAACTGGATTACTTTCGCTCTCGCCCGTCAAGTTCAAGTTCTCTTACTAGATTTCAGAACATCCCCGCTTCCCGATACAGTCTTCGAATTCCCACCTTCATTTTACATGGAAAACAAATCACTGAAACATATATCTCTCGGCTGTGCAAATCTCAGTCCTCCCTTGAATTTCCAGGGTTTTGCTTCTCTTAAATATCTCCGTATGTGGTGTTGCAAGCTTACCGATGAGATTGTACATGAAATTCTGTTGAAATGTAAGCTTCTGGAGAGCTTAACGATCCACATGTGCAGAACACTTAAGAAACTGAAGATTTCCGGGCCTCCGGTTATGCGGCTTAAGCATTTTACTTTTGTTCGGAGACCACAGCAATACACATTAGTGGAAGTTGATGGTCCGAATTTGGTTTCTCTCAGGTATTTTGGAAGTTTGGGGTGGATTTCTATAGGATGCAATTTGCCTTGCCTTGTCGAAGCTCATATTTTCCATGATTCTTCGGATGAAATAAATGTTGATAATGTGAAAGCATTGCTTGGTGACAAACTTTCTCATGTGCAGCTTCTTGGTGTGGATTATTGGTTTGTTCAGGTAATGATTCATTCCTGCGTCATCTCTTTTCGTTTTTGTTCTTGTTTTGTCATCTTCAATTTCTCAATTTTACTTTGTAAAACAAAATTCCGAAAATAATTTTACAAAACAATTTTGCTTATCATATTATGTTTCATATTTACTGATCTTACCTATGATCTTCATGCGGCCACCATGAAATTTGCAAGTTCTTGGCCAAAGAATATTCCAAAAATGGTAGAAGTTGGACAGCTTCTAAGAACCTCAAGAATTTCTGTTGGTTTGGTCCGTTAAACAAGGACTACGACCTTGCTAATCTGCTTGCCTTCTTAGCAGATTGTCCATCGCTGGAGGATGTCAAAATATACGTAAGTTTTATCCCACAACTGCTGATTTTATTCTATGTTATCCTATCCATTCATTCACTACTTCAATTGTGCAAATTTGCAGTCACGTGACTATGATCGAGGTGGGATTACCAAGACTCAGTACACATATGGATTCAAGAATGTGTTCGTGAAGAAGCTGGAAGATCGAGAGATAAAGCCTTCTGTTGGGTTTCTGCATCATCTCAGGAAAGTTGAATTTCTTTACTTTTCAGGTTATGAAAGTGAGATGGAGTTGATCAAAAGTTTGCTGCATAAGGCAGTGGTTCTGGACTCGCTGTTTCTGACTTATGAAGAACCCAAAAGTGAGGGTTTTGTGGTACAGAAGGAGCTGTACCAGGAAGAGATTGCTTGCTTACCAAGAGCTTCTGTTCATGCCCGAATTCTGTTTGGCTGATCTTCTGTGTGTGTTTGGTTTGTCGTTCAATCGCCATTTATATATGTTGTATTGTTATTCACAAAAACGACTGATTTGGAGCTTAATTTTCCATGCAATTCCTTGATATGTAAGGCCGCTATGTGGTTCATTGGGAAAACATACAGAAGTGAGTAAGAAACAGACAATTTATGAATTAAAATACGAACACAAGAATAAAAATAATTAATATAAAAGACAAAAAAATAAAATGTATTTTATATTTAATATATTGTAATAAAATCTATATATAATCAAACAAAATAATAATAATAATAAATGATACCCACAACAAATATATCACTCGATGGTTGTATCACAAGGAAGGCAGGCTCTTTACAATTGGTTGAAAAGTATGCTTGATGTTCAGTAAGTATTGGGCTTTTCTGCCTTCCAAAGTGTTAAATGTTAATTCATGAATTCTCTTCCCTCCTTCTTCATGTAGGTATTGGGCTTGGATTTGATTTTTGAGGCCTTGTAAAGTGAGAACACCAAAAACAATCAACACTGCAAGAGTACAGCAAATTAAAGAAGAGAATTAATGGTAATGCATGACAGTCCATTGCCAGAATCATTTCAGACAGTTTCAGACAATAATGAAGAATGACATCTGTCTCTCTCTCACCGGCCTGATATAACCTTAAAGATATCTTGAATGAAGAACCATTTCCATGGATCCAATGACAATGTCCACAAATTTATCAATGGATTAGAAACCAATATCAGAATTTGAATTAATTTCTCACATCCCCTCTCGATTGTCAAACAACTGGCTGGCTCCCACACAAATTTCAAGCTTTTAGGTATACTTCCTTTCTCCCTTACCATTACTGCTACAGGTCCTACTTATCTTTTCACTACTCATCTTACTTCTTAAATTCTCCCAACTTATCGTCATCCTTAACACCTCGGATCCAACCCACCACAAGAATTCTGAAAGATCTAACTGTCAAAAAAACAGCTTCTCCACCGAGCATACACCCAAAACTGTCGTTTTTTTAAAAGTTAAAACTCGCATTTGTTAACCACAAGGAATTTGATGCGACGATAAAAGTTGGGACCAAATCGATGGATGGTACGAGCAAAAGGGTCCAAAAGCATTTGCTTAATTGTAAGGAAATGACATGCAGATTGACGGTGCAACCACTGGAATGCTCCATTAACATTAGACAGCATTGTTAATTAATCTTGCAATACAGCTAGCTTGGGGAGATGGCGATTTGCTAACAGCTTTGATTTGATTGGAAAGAACCTTAATTTAATGAAGTTCTTAGAATATAATGGCATCTAAAGAATTAGCATTGGTTTAATGTACATATAGATGTCAAATCACAAGTGGAAGAAGGAGAAAAAGTTATTAGAAAACAAATAATGAAACTAGTCTAGTCAGGAACAATGATGTAATTTAGCAATTCAATACGTGATCCTTTTGAATTTGAATACTCTTAATTATGGCCTAATCTTGTTTACTACACATAAAATTATGACATGCAATGAATGATAGTTGAATTGCATGCTTTAGAACTTACCTTTTTTTTAACCAAAAAAAAATTATATATATATAAGTTTACAAATTTATATTTACGAAAATATTTGAAATTTTATAGTATATATAATAATTATTTTTTAAAAATATAATATTCATATTTTAAATTAACGTGCTACTAATTAATTGATGTTATGTAACTATAACACGATGAATGATAAAAAAGAATAACAATTACATAACATATGTAATTACTAAATATTATAATTAATATACAATTATTATTAATAATTGTTTATAATGAACATAATTAAATGTTATATTAATCGAGATTTAAATATTACATCAGTAATATTTTTTTCCTTTAACTTTTATAGCATACAACAATACATACAATGGTATAATTTACTAAAATTTTCATAACTTTTTAAAGTTCTTTATTAAAATTTTTAAATTATCAATTATTCTTAAAAGTTTTTTTAAAAAATTAAAATATTATACACAGTTAAAAATTTTAATAAAAATTTTAAAAATATATTAATTTTTGTTTAATAAATTACAACATTAAGACAACTCTACTATATTCTAACTAGAGTTAAAAGAATGAATCTTGTTGTCTTTTATATAAAATGGGATTTTTTGTTTTTTTTTTTATCAATAGCTAATTTTTATTTGTTAAAATATTAAAAAAATTAAAAAATTAACTCAAAATAAAATATCAACTCTTCATTATTGTTTATACTTACGGGTCACTAGATCTTTAAAAGTTAAAACTAAAAAAAAAAAAAAATTAGGAAAGGATGCTTGTCCCTTTAATATATACTACTGTTGTCCCTAGCTGGAATTTGATCCTGCTTCCATTGTGCATACGTCGATGGTACAATTTTGTATGAATCTCATTGCCACTTTTACTCCATTAATATGTGTCGGTGCTCGCTCTTAGTTTTCAGTTTGGTGCAAGGTTTTTACCCTTTTACAGACAAGAAGCTGAGTTACAAGCAGAAGCATAGATAGACATTCAATAACAGCTTAACATTACATTGCTACATTACAAAAGCAATAGCAAAATATGCTTTTTACTAAAGCACTTCTTCTTAAGTGCTTTTTAGTGTATTGGGACAAACTTGCTTTTGAGTAGATTTCCTATCCATTTCTCTCTTGAATCTCCCTGCAGTTACTCAAGGCATTCATCCATGAACTGCAAAAACTCATAACAGTAGTATTCATTATAATATGCAAAAGGGCCATTTCAGAAATAGTTTTTGACCATATTTGCTGGTGGTAAATATATTAAAACAGCTGCTTAATTTGGCTGAATTTTTGGTTAATATCGAAACTGGCTTCCAGTGTAAGTCTGTCCAAACGACCAACCAGCAGGGGCAACATTGTAAGACACAACACTTCGGCCATCACTTGTAGTAACAACGAAAGAGAGACTTTGACCATTGAGGTAAGAATTGCTCTGCCAATTTTGGCCCCAATTTCTTGACATTGGTTGCCATCTAGTCCTTGAACCTTTGATGGAAACAGCATGCACATCTCCGGCTCCACCGACGTTTGTTATAAGAACTAAATTGAAGTAAGAATGTCCATTGATTGTAAACCTGATACCTCCATTTCTCCTGCATCTCACCCTGCAAAAAGTTATCAGGAACCAAACAATCTTAGAATTAAGTAGTCGAACAAGTTCCTTCGCGGCAAGAACGATACCAAACGAACTTAGGATATGAGGTGGGATTTTTTTTTGTTACCTTCTGTAGACCACAGGAACAATACCAGCTCTGTATTGAGCAATATGTTGGAAGACAGGCTGGGAGAGATCAAAGTGGTGGTTTGGAGGGTCACACCAGCCGCCTGGAGGGCAGAAGTTTGTGGCAGTGACAATAATGGAGCCACGCAAGCACCATTGTGGATCATTAACACACATTAGCTGAAAGCAAGCACCACAGCTTAAACCATTGTCAAACAATGCAGTGCTGAGAGCAGCAGTGTTAGTTCCATAACCTTGGCTGTATAAATTTCCATACCCACAAGCTCCTCCTGGACCAAAATGAGAAAAATGAGAAGTAAAATGACAGTTAAAAAAAAAAAATCACTCTAGGATTTGTAGCATACCCATTGTCCCAGAAGCATCTCCTCCTCCATAGAAAGTAGCATGAGCACTAATCCAATTACCACCATAATAACCATGAACAGACGAGACAATTGAGAAAAAGCTCACAAAAAGAATACCTAAAAGAGCCATTTTCCTGCAAGAAGAATTGCAGAGACATTAGTACAATGTAGCATTAATATTTTTTTTCTTATGCTATATTACTGTTTAGAATGAGAAAAGTATACGAAGAGAATACAAGAAAATATGAAACCTTGAAATGTGAGTTGTTTGAGGAAATGAAGATAGCTTAGAGGGAAATAAATAGAGGGCAGTCAACATCAAACATGACTGACAAACATGAAAATTATCTTGAGAGAAAACTGTTGGGAACATGCAACTGTTATAAGTTGTTTTTGGGACTGTGACTTTCGTATAGACAATGCAGTTTTAATGGCGGTTTTCTTGCCTCAAACCGCGTGGTTTTCAGCCTGTCCATTCAGGAATTGCCTTGAAAATAAGTGTGGTTTTGGCAACTTCCTGCTGGAGACGAAAAGTGACTGGCTAGTGCTACACTACTGTAAACATTAAGTCCAGCCAAACAGTAAAAACAACCTTTATTATTTTTACACCAGGTTAAGACGGCAGTACAACCAAGTATTCTGGACACGTTCGATGTTATATAAATACAAAATTAAGAGGTTTGCATAAAATATGCTAACTAGCAAGCTGCATTCTTCTTAACGTGGTAAAATCGGAGAATTGAATGACGATATTTCTTTTTGACGAATACACTAAAGGATGAGAGTAGGCATTCCCATGTTAAAAGTCCACTAACTGAAAATGACTATGCAGTCTATATCTGTGTGGTGATATTGCTATTAAATGCTATTCATGGAAGTGGACTTGATGATGGGATGCTGCACATGTATCTTGTTCTTGTGCTTGTGATGAGTAGCTTGATCAGATTGAAGAATTGGGGCTTGTCACATTTATTATGCTAAAGATAGGAGAGTGATTTTGCAATTTGAATTGCTAATGATTCTTCTTTTATGGTGACTTGGTGCTTATCCTCTGTATTCTCTCTGATGCATACCACTAAGTTGTGAGTACTAATCGGTTTAATGGATAAAAAAAGAAAGAAAGAAAGAAAAAGGCTAAATTCTATGGCTTGCAGTTCTGAATCAAAGTAAAAAAGGGGAAGTTGTGATTGGTAACTCAACTAGTGGCCAGCTTTTCAAATTGCCAGAGTACTAACTGGATATTTGGTTTTCCGTTGTCACTGTTATGGAGGATTCGCCATTGCATGTACTGTTCTCTGCAAAAAGAAGTCAAAATGAACAGAGCTGATTGCCATGTTATGAACACTACTCAGAGTTAGCTATGTCACTTTCTCATTAAGTGGAGAAAAGCTTTTGCTTTGTAACTTTCCTTCAATCTAACCCGCATGATGCAGCCTTTTTTTGCAGAACATTTTCCCATGGAGTGGTAATGGTCCTAAAATCTTGCTGTAAATTGGTCACGAATGAGAAGATCATAATTGAAATTTCAAATTAATCTTTTGTATTATGGTAACCTAAGATGTTTATGAAGCTGAATACAACTCGTAACCATCTTTTTCACACATTATATGTCCCTTTAGGATTGTTATTGTCAAGGACCATTCCTGATTCATCTTTTGATCCTACTGATGAGAATTCTAATGCCACACAAGTTACTGCAACATAATCATCATGGACCCATAGAATTTTTGTGCAACCAACTGGATCAGATTTCCAAGAAAAGAAAGTCTTGTCTTGATTTTTTAACTGGGAGAGTTGATTTGTGACCCAGAGATTGGAATCCATAATCTCATGAAATTCCATGATCAATGGAAACTGTGCTTGGTAAAGTGAAAAAAGACATATCTTTGGACTAGATTAGGTGGGCCTGAACATGCTTTTTCGTGAAAACTGACTTTTATTATGACAGATTTTATAATCCCTTTAGAGTTCGAAGGAGATTTTAACTGAAATTAACTTGGGAAAGAAGAAAATTTCAAATTTCAAAGTATCCCATCAATCAAAGTCATGCACGGGCGACAAGAGAGACAATATCAACATGGGTTGTTGTCTTAATTTTTCCTGGAGGCCAATATTCATTCCCAACGAGAGGTTAAATCTTGGAAATTTCGGTACAAAATGGCAGTGGCCATCAAACTTAGCACCACAGACAATCAAAGCTGGATATATAAATGAAAATTGATACCCAGATGATGATTGGTTTCCTATTGAATTTCTAACAAGGTAAATGAATCCTTCTGAAATGATATTAATCAACACATTTTGCATCAAAATAGTAACTTCAATCGTGTTATAAACATGCTTTTACTATGAATCGTGGGGCCTGCCATTTTGGGTATTCTGAAACTTAGCTTTCAGGATATTGGCAGTCGAACAACTCATGTCCTTACCAACGTTCAGAAATAAGGTCCATGATTTGGACTTCAATGGTAGCTTTAACCTTCCGGGAAAGAGTACATGTGTGCTTGTTCGGGCTTGGGTACACAGGGAGCATGTGGAAAGCAAATGATCTTAGCTCATCCAGAATGCGACATAAGCTAAATTTTCACAACACATGTTCAATATCATCAGATAATACGCTATCACAGCCTTCCGTATAGAGAAATGATTGTGATTCTTGATGTTACTCTGCACCATCTGTGATTCTTGAAGCCAGCTAACCTGGCCTAATCTCCATGAACGAGATAATTTTAGGGTAAATTTAGATCAACTTTTGTATCCTATCAACCCAAATAACTTGAATGGATCTAAAATCCTCCATGATTGTCTTCAAAATGTACAACTACTGTGTGACAAAGAAGAGTCAGAAATCCATGGTGCAGAATTTCTCAGTCCTGGACCAGCTAATCACATGTGAAGTTCTCACTCTCAGATGCAAAATTGAGAAATGAAGTTGCCCATTACTATCTCTTGACAAATATGCACAATAAATCAAATATTTTCTCAACCCACCCATTTATTCCGGCATATATACATGTACTCCATCAATGTAATACAATCTGTAACATCTGAAAATTACTCAAATCAGTTGAACTTTTAACTACTGAATGAGTGAACAAGCAAGACTAAAGATTTCTACCCTGGTAAATTTGGGTATCTACAGGTCCCGTCCTCTCTGCATGCGGTCTGGTCATCAGCAGGCATCAAGAACACATAATGATATGTATAACACAGAAGAGATTTTGCAGAGCTGACACAACACTATGTAAAAGAGCATTTCCTGCTTCAGACTACAAAGTGGACCATGTACATTTATAAAGATGACAGTCTCCTCCGAGAAGGTGCTTCCTTATTAGTCTGCAATTTCTGACTATGTTAACTCAAGCATGTTTCTCACATTCCGAGTTTAAATTGGTTTTGTAAATCAAACCTCGTCTTAATTCTCACTGGAATGTAATCTAATCCTGGAACCTCACCTATTACATTGACTAGTACCGACAACGTTGTATTGTTAATAATACAAGTTGGTGTGCAGCAATTTTGAAGGGTATTGGTATTCCAGGTGAATGATTTCTTTCTTTTTTTTGTTTCCTTCTTTTACTAGCATGAGAGAGGCCGATATTTACAGGGCAATTTCAGAAATGAGCTTGTACAAATTGAAGTACAAGTTCAGTAATTGAAAGAACCCACAATCACATGGTAGTCACATGGGTACAGTGGAAAATTGACCCTTGCACAAACAAGTAGACCAACCAAGCAACTGAGATATCATTTCAAGATTTTTAGCAGACTATTGTTGAGGGCCCTAAAAAGTGAAGAGAGACAAAGCACCATTTGATTTGGCTTATTGATTAAATAAATTCTTGTTTCTGCTAAAAAGGCAAAGGCCATCCTTACACAACCCATCTATTGCTTGGGCAGTAGCTAAATTCACATTCCGAACATTGTCATTCTTGATTCTTCCAAGATGGCAAGAGACCTAATCATGTTCAAAGGCTTTAAGGTAAAGATAAATAAATGGTTAAATTCAGCTAATTATGTACTCAACAATTAGTAATTCTATTTTACAGTAGCTGTGACAGGTCTAAATGTTTTTCACCATGTTTATTTTGAATGGAAAAAAAAAAGAAAAGCTCATTTCATTGAATATCAACAAACATGGTAAACTGGCAAACTTCAAGGTGGGCACTCTACAAATATCCAAAAAGAATAGCAAAGGTAAGAATATGACTCTCAGTCACCAAACAGGATGAATTTTTAAAATTTTTTTTAAGAGAATCAATTCACCACGAACAAATGCCGACAAGTCCAGTAACAAGCACGAAGTAAATGGGGAAAAGATACAACTCATCTAACATAGTAAGGAGGATGAGGAAAAGATACAATTCATTTAACATGGTAAGGAAGATGACCTGGCGGTGAAGCACCACCAGGTCGTGCTGGCTGCACTCCTGGTTGAGACAAGCGTGATTGAGACAAGGGTGATGTACCAACCGGCATTGGAGCTGTGGCATAAGCAGGAACCGGAGATGCTGGGTACGTTTGACCAGGATAAGTTCCAGCAACCGACACATAAGGAGGGGCTCCTGGCTGCACAGATGGATTCCAAGATGGAACTTGTCCAGAAGGAACTTGTGCTGGTGCTGCAGCTGCATACTCGCTTCCGGGATGCATTGGAGCTGCCTGATGATTCTGCCAAACTGCTGGAGCAGCAGGTACACCAGGGATTTGTTGTGCCGCAAGCAAACTCTGATCCTGGACTGTGTAATCTCTACTTTTGTCACAGTAAGCCTACACATCAATAAATAAATCAACCTGATTTGCAAGGAGTCTTGTGAAACACATTATAAAATTAAACTTGACTAAAAACAGGAGGCAACTAAGCGTCAAGATGCATACTTTTTAGGGACCGAATCTTTAACCAATCATGAATGAATCAACTTTTAAGTCTAAGGATATCTAAAATTTCTTTTGCACTTTTTTAATTTTCTCATGAACATCAACTCAAAAGCACATATTAATACCTTTACATTGAGATCAGTATGACGAGAGTATGATAGATGAAGCTTACAATAGCCACCATCATAAATGCAGTGTCCCTCCAGAGCTTCTTTTGCAAGTGCTGCAGTTGTAACATCTGGAAAATAGCAACATGAACACCAGTACCAACCAATCAGGAACCTCTGTACTGAAAGTAAGAAAATAGAAATATATACTCGAAATTCAGAATGTAATCAAGGATTACAAAATGATATAAAAAGATTATCATAAGCCCCAAAAACAAAATTAAAATAAAGGAACAAGGATTACAATAAAATATTGTGAAGACACCAATCAGGGAAACAAAACACAAGAAAATAAAAGAAGTAGGATAAAAAGGAACAGTAGATAGTCAAGTCCATCCCAAAGACAGAGCCAATTTGCTTTGAATTTTCTAACACAATAGAGATTCAAAAGTTCTAATATTTGAAATTTGAAAAAAGACCCAGTTTATGCAGTTGAGTTATCACTGTTGGAAGCAGACAACCTCATGGTTCATCTCTTCCTCCCACTATCTAACTGTAGACAAACAATAATCCTAGTAAGAACCAGAAGATAAATTGCATAATGAAGAATACGCAATACACATTTGACACTTCATGGTGTAAATCATCAACACATTAGGTGGTAGAAAGTGCCCAGGCAATACATGAATGTATGTTTGGTGGGTTCAATTACACCTTTTTCCATGTTAAAAGAGAGAGAGAACCAGAGCATACATGGAAGATAAAGAAAGAAGTGAAGGTGAAACCAGAATAGGAAGACAAAAATTGAATATTAAGATGCAATTGAGGTTTAAACTCCAACACAGAGAAATCATCCAAAGACAACTCCCTCCAGGTATCTGCTAACCCAGGAGAGTCTTTAAGGTTGAAAAACTTCCATAAAATATTTCTACAAAAAAAACTTTCAAGTGTCAAACGGTCCCTCACATGCAGGAAATACACGAAGACTGATTGTGTAGAAGACATAAGGCAAGACAAAAAGAGAGCAGATACATGTAATAATAATAGTAATAGCAGATTCAGGAATAATAACAGCTTCAAGGATGATAAGAAACCAGGATATTGAACTAGAGCCTGCGTGCCGCCATTTTTCTCAAATATAGCAATTTTCTGAACTGTGCCAAATGAAGAGAATACCTATCACAGGCAAAGCAGCAGCATTTTATGAGCAATCTTTTATGTAATAAAACAAGAATATATCATAATGAAGCATATATACAATTCCTCACCGTGTGAAGAATGTCTACTGTGACAGCATATTGCATATTCTCAATTGAAGCAAGAAGTACATTACTCTCAGGCTCTTTCTTTTTTCCATCAGGACCAATAGTAGGCTGGCATTGACAGCTTGTTACCACACCCTCATTAACTACAAAACACAGTAAATGCTATAGAAATGAAAACGTACCTGCATAACACCCTCAATCGCAGTAGGATTCACAGGAAGGTAGGGGTTTGTATAATCCCTGCATTATTTGGCGAACAAAACCATGTTTATCATTCACAAATTAGACACCAAAACCCATTAGATAAAAGCTTGAGAAACTGTAGCAGATTCAAAACAAAATGATAGAAGAGGCAAACATAAATTTAGATATGATCATGTGTTCCTAAAATCATCACATAAATCAAATTTTTTGGGCATACACTGAAGCCAAATATGTAATTGAAGAGAAGTGACTAGCGTTATAGTAGACAATGTTACACTAAATAGCAAAGCTAACATGCTCAGTGTAATTTGGTAGAAATTGCTAAAATCAAACCAATTTAAAAGTTTCTAGAGAGTGTTTGCAAATTATTTGCATAATAAAAGCAATTACATAGTTTCACAGTAAATGTGCAAGGAACTCAGACTACAATGACATTTTCAAATGTATTAAACTACTCTCAAAGATTGGGGAAATTACTATGCAGCCATGACAGTACATCTGCATTCTGTGTACCAGGCTTCACTAAGGCCCTAGATGACAAAAGGCACACTCATCAATTAGCAAGACCTCAAATACCAAAAAAGAATAAAATAAAAAAAGACTATCTATGGAGCCTTAGCAATAAACATGATCATGTACAAAATTAATAATAGATAAATTGCAGATTCTCCATCTCTTAAGTCCTCCATTACCTGCTTCGATGGGACTGAAACTTGATATTCAAATCAGTGTGGGCAGAATATGATATACGCAAATGGCAGGAACCAACATGCTCTGGAAGCAAGTACCTAAATTGAAACATCATGACACAAAATAAAATAATTTCAAATATTAGGCTAATTCCAGAGCAAGCACATTCCAAGTATGAATGCAAAGGAAATGGTCGAAGTTGGGCAGGGTTTGTGCATGCCTGGGAATACTTCTCCCATCCAAAGCATTCCTTGCTGAAGATGCAGTCTCGGCATCAGTAAACTGGATTAATGCCTGCCAAGATATGCCACAAAGTTGACGAAGATCAGGGCAATTTCAAAGTTACACAAACCCACTTTTTGAGCTCTTACCTGAAAACCAGCAGCCTTTTCAAAAGTCGCAATCTTATGCACAAAGCCAAAAGCAGAAAAGACCTGAAACAAGTATCAAATAGATATGAATGCACCCTAAATAACATTAAAGAAGAACAATAAATATATGCTAGGAACCATCCCAAACATCAATACACCGGAACAAAAAGAAAAAGTAAATTGCAAACAGATAAGATATAAGTGCAGAATAACACCTGTACATATATGCGTGAAGATAGACCTTAGAAAGGAGTATGATGGACATGATAAAATTTCCAAACTGTCTCCAAAAAAAGAATCTTAAATAAGAGGCTAACCATCTGTGATTCAATTGATTTAATCAAAATTGACATAATTTAATCAAGGTGTAAACCAAGAACATATAAAAACTGTCTCTATTGGATACTACAAGTTGACTAAATATAAGTGGCATAATCATCTGAGATTGTATCAGTTGCAAAGAACATAAATGTTTTCACCTTAAAAGATCCAGAACATAACACAGCAAACCAAGTCTGCTCCAAAAAAAAAACCTTTAATATAGTTTAACTATGTATCTCATGCCTCATTTAGATCCTGAGAAGAATACATGGGTATGTAACATCTGATAATGTAATGCCAAATGTGATAACTTCCAAGTAGAAAGCACTTACCAAATGAATAACATCGATGCTCACATCACCAGCTTCCACACCTTCAATTGTTACCAGTAAGACATTTCCAGGAACATCTCCTGGACTCTTGTTGTTGACAATTTCATGTCTATTTGAATACTGAATATACACAGTTTTACCACGAACCTGAGCAGGCTCTGATGATGAAGCATAATATGAAACCATTGAAATGGCTTGATTTAAGTATGCCTGCAAGAAGTAAACATGTCTATCAAACATAGAAAAAAAAAGGTAAAAAGAATTGTACACCACCTAGTAAATTAAACAACTTAAGGAAAAGTATAAATTAACTGAAGGAGTCAAGCTGAAGAACAAATACAGGTACTACTACAATTTAATTTGAATTCACATTGAAATGCTACCCAACCCAATTAAGCCTCAATGCTGAACTAGTTACTAATTCTCCATCCCACCTTATCCAGGACCATACTTATTAGTCATTCAGACATACTATCTTTTTTCACTACTTTTGCCCACGTAATCTTTGGTCTGGCCTTTCCCCATTTCATACCCACTGTTTGGATTGAAATCACTCTTCAGTATGTACATCGCATGTCACCTCAAACCATACCAGCCAACTTCCCCTTTCCTTCTCAAAGTGTGCCATCTCAGCTTTATCATTTCTTGTGTTCTCACACATCCACCTCAATACCCTCATCTTGCCCGCATGCATTTTAGGAAGAAGTCCATTCTTGACTGCCAAAGGCTTGAATTCACATCAAAATAGCATCAACTCAACTCTCCAGTGACAAGTCCTATTTCATCTCTGAGTTGCAGTTTATGCTGGCTCCTTATTAATGTAAGCATTTGTCCCCCACCATGCAATGCAACTAAATCAACCAATTTCATACAATATGAAACTAAATCTAAATCGAGTTTTCAGAATTTGATTCAAATTTGAATCTCATAGAATTAACTTAACGTCATCCAGTAAAATAAACAACATAATCTGACCTCGATTTTCTAAACAGTAAGTGAATCAACTCATTGTAATCTAAGCTATAAGCCAATATACATACATACATATATATATATATATATATATATTCTTACTAAAACAACACCAGCTCGAATTCTCAACGCAGAATTTCCCCTCAAGCTGTTTCCTACTTAATCAAACAGGCAGAAGTCGAAACAAAACCGAATCGAGCAAACACGAACAATCACAAATACTTACGAATTCAACAAAAGCTTGGTTGCGATTGGCGCCAACATTGCACTTGGTGTTGACGATCTTGCCGAAAGGTTTACCCAGCTCGATGAGCTCCTCTTCCGCACACTCCCACGGTAAGTTACGGAGGTGGAGGACCTTCGACGGAGTCTGCGTGTACCGGAACTGCGGCTGACTCGAGGTCGACATGTAGGTTTTATTTTTCCTTTAATTCTATTTTTTTAGGTTTGTTTGGCTGTCTAGAAAGTCTTGGATTTTCTCGTGAAAGTTTAATTATTACGTGATTATAGATCAGATTTTTTGCTGGAAAGGAATGTTGCAATGCTGCGAGCAGCTTTTATATTGTTTTTATTTTTTTTTTCTATAAATGAAATTACTGTTTCGCCCTTCGTCAGACATGTAATTATGTCCCCTGCTCAGGGTCATTATCGGTAAGTAATTAAAATAATAAAACGTGAGATTTCCTGTCGTTTTGGTCAAATTTCATAATTTCATGAACACCCTTTTTTTTTTTTTTTCCTGAAAAACTGATGATTACAAGCAAATAAATCATTTCAGAATTCAGCAAGCATCGATGCATCATAGCACATAAATAATTTGCCAACTGCTTTTCATTCCTTCCCAAAATTGCAAATACATACCGTTTCTTCTTCTTTTCCACCAAAATCTTCTATTAACCACTACAACTTCTATACAATCAAATTAAAAGGAATACAGAATGTGATACAGTAGATTGTGCCCCCAACCACTTTGCAGCTGTAAAGATCGAAAACCGGCCAAGAATATATACCCACAAGACTTGCATTTCAATCCCTCGGTCAGCCAGCCGCATACTGGACAACAATCTAAAACATGATGGGTAAGATATAAGAAGCAAATCCACCACTAACTTACACAGTGAGCATCGTAGATTAGCCTTCAACAGCCTCTGAAATGCCGATAAAAAAAAAAATGACATGCCACATACCCTTCGATTGAGGACTCCAAGACTGCAGCCATCTAATTCATAAGATAACCTCCAAAACTTACCCGAATGAGAATACCCAGAAACTATTTCTTCAAACAGTTTAAATTTACAACCTCTTTTGATTGAGATATTCATCAATATTGAAAGATAATAGTAAGCCTCTTATTCGTGACTGCACAGCAAGCAATTTTCAAAAGGATGCAATATACCATTAGATGAATAAAACTAAGGTTTGAAAACTCCAAGATGCAAGATATGGAAAATGGAATTATACGGCATAAACCTGATTGGCAATTCACAAAAGAGAAAATTATGTTCTTTATTTCATTTTCCATCTACCAAAACCAGTGCCTAGTGATATTAGAACTCGCATCCATTATACACTCTGCTGTACCTGTATAATGCGCGCATCAGGGAAATGCTGTTTTTCTGGCTATTCCAATCACAATCAGAAGGCTAGCTAACAGTTTCATTTTTTAATTAAATATATTTTCCAACAGACTAAACGCATGCAAGGGATTTCATTGAAACAGCTGGACTTCACAACCAAGGGGCAATAAATTATAAAAACAAAACACCAGTGCCTGCTTTTAGATTTAAAATGACATGAGCAAAGTGTGAGCAAAGTGTGAACGCCAGCAATGCAGATGATTTCTGTTCTGATACTTCAGGGTAACTGGTTAAATTCTGAGATATCAAATCCATTAAAATTAAAACCATCAAAACCAAGACAACATAGTTCATAAACAAAACCCAACACATTTAATACAACTGCCAGAGGATGGAAATATCACAGTTTTATTACTAGGAAAATAGAAGTAAAATAAAGCAGCAACGTAGGCCACCAGCTATATAGGTTGTTGGGAGCACAATATGTAGAGCTTGGTGAATTTGGTATCATGGAGATGTCAAATTTCAATACTGAATAAACAAAACTTCCACATATATTTAGTTCTTCTAATTACAGGCAAGAGAGGATGGACCATGAGTATGTCAACCCTGGTTCATCTGGTCTTCCGGTTTAAGGCAGGCTTCATCAAAAGAGGCAGTGGGTGGGCTTCAGGCTTCATGGATCTCAGCTGTTTTAATGGGAAGGGAAAGGCAGCAAAGGTAAAGCAAGAGCATCAGAATCGTATTTACAGGGAGTTGGATCGTTATCATATGAATCCATTATATACTACTAAGTGATGGAGATGGAGTTGGTAGTTATATCAATTAAGAGGGAAATAAAAGAAAATGAAAAACCATAGCAATCTACCTGCATGGGCATCACCAAATTCTAGTAATAAATTTTGCACCGAAAAACAGGCGTATGGCTGGATAACCTGATGAGAGAAGCTAATGATGAGATTTTGGGGGTTGTAAAACAGCAACAATAATACATGACCTTACTAAACAAACAAGAATTTGCACAATCTGTCACCCTAATGCATCAATAAACTGAATTCCATGATAAAAACCAATTAATAGATAACAAAAGAAACTAAACAAGGCATAATCACCATAGAAAGAACTAAAATAAAAAAAATAATACTTACCCAGAGGTACCACTACATCCTGAAGAGTAACTTCCACAAGTTCCAGAGGAACTGCCACTACCAACAATCTACAGATAACATAAAAAATATATATGTTTAATACACACACACACACACTACAAAAGCTCTCAAAAACTAACTTGCTATACAAGCTGCACTGTGGTCACATGTGCACTGTAATGCATGTGACATGTAACAAGATAAATATAGAATAAAGAAATATTAAAGCAGCATAAAGATATTCCCTAAATAAGGTTGAAGCAAATGAAAAAGCAAGTAGAACTTATTCTTAAAATTAAAATAAAAGGATATTCATATGAATTATTACACTATAAAAGCAGTTAGTGGAGTACTGTGAACTACCATAACTTCCATAACTATCACCAGGGACCAAATCACTTGAACCATAGCCACCAGAATAAGGATGCCCATGTCCATGACTTTTGCTATCTCTGCTTTTGTAACTTAAACTGTCCGAAGCATTTTCTGACACAGGAAGGTATGGCAAAACTGGCACAAATGTAGAAACTGCACCCTCCTGATCAAAAAATATTTGCTCTTAACTGTGTTGTTACTTGTACAAGAGCATCCTTGGCAAGATCAAGGTCCCCAGAAATCTGATCATAAAGAAATCAGCAATATTGATATAAGATAAAGTACAAATCTAAATATACAGGGCTACAGTTAAGAATGCATATATGAAGGCTTTAATATAGTTTATACCTGAACCACCTCATCATCTTCAGACGCAATTTTTGGAAGACCTTCCTTAGGAAGCATACGAATGTTAGCTTTGCTAAGTCTCCTCATCTCAGTCGTAATAGCTCCTCCTCTACCAATAAGGCAGCCAATACAAGACGTTGGAACTAGTAGTCGGGTCGAGTACGAGATAAGTCCTGAATCGCTTTCAATTTTCTCACTGCACCTGGTTTGCAACCATACGACCGCTTCTATAGCTGAAGAGTATGTGTCCTCGAAAAACTGAAATGACTCAAAATTGGAACACTGTCAGAACTAGACACCAAGACACTTCACAATTAACCATGCACCAAAAAACATTAGAAATTCACCTCCTTCAACGAAATGGTTATCAAGCAATCATCTCCTTCAGTTGCTGAACTATCAACTTTGATGATTGCCGTGTCTCCTGTCTGATCTGATTGATTATGGTGCCACCTTTACCAATCACACCTCCAATATTCGCAATTGGACAAACCAACCTAAGGGAAAACTCTTTTGAAGACATTTCATCCCTTGGAGCAGAGTAGAAAGAGTGTGACCAATCTCCAGTGGTGTCACCTTTGTATGCTCCACAAGGACCTATCAATGGAGCTATTCCCACATAGGGGTGGTAGCAGTTGGAGCCATTAGTGAACCACTAGAAGGGTAGGCATTGGAAACAGCAGAAGCAAGCAAGTATTGGGATTGCGAAGGATTTTCATGAATGCAATTTCCAGTTTGATATAGAGCCTTCTTCACAACTGAAGCTTCCCCAGATATCTGAAGCCCAGTAAAAAGAACAGAAAGTAAGTATAGTTAGAAGCCTAAGCCAATAAGGTATAAACAAGTTACAGAAACTTCTATTTTCTTGGATTCTAGCAAAATTACACTCAGGTAATGAGCCAAAAGAAATGACCAAAAAAAAAAAACCAACTTCACAAACACAGATTCAAATCCAAGTATGCATGCTCAATAAAGGAAAAAAACACAAGCAAGTAATTCTATCATAAAATAAAGCGATACTGACCACCAATTCAACATCAAAAATAGAAGTCAGATGTATATCTTCAGGTATAATGATAACTTGATCGCCAAAAAAGGACCAAGAGAGAGAAAATGATAGAGACCACAAAATCATTCTATACTTTCATGATTTATAAAAAATAATTCCTTCTGCAAACTTCTGTATTGATCATTACAAAGGATTCCAACATAAGATCACAGGCATCACAGAATAGCACAGGAAAGTTTTAACATTCATCCACAATACCTGCACAAGCTCGTCTGACCTCAAGGCACAAGATGGCAAATGATCATCCTTAAGAATGCGAATCTGTGCACCAGTTTCGCTACGAATGTTCTGAACTATCTGTCCACCTTTTCCAATAACACATCCAATCTGATCAGATAGTACAAGAAGCTAAGCAATAACCTGGTAATCTCCTTCAAAGTCTTCGTCACCATGCAATTCTCTGGCGAGAACCTTATCATGCACCCTAAACAGTGCATCTTGAGCAGGTGACACAAATTTCACACCATCCTCATAGGCGTTTGTTTCATCACTAGCACTGTAGATAGTAACCACACGCTCCTCAGAACCCAGAACTGTCTCACCAACCCTGATCTTTGATTTAGTGTCTCTTCTTAATTGCTTGACAATCTCCCCACCCCGTCCAATAATGCTCCCAATCTTTCTTATTGGGCACAAGTATCGATACACAGTATCTTCAGAACCAATTATAAATTGGTCTCTATCTTCACCAGAATACCTCCTTTTATTTGCACCATTGTCAGCATAGTCAGTCTGCTAATGGGATCGTATTCCATTACTATTCTGCTGACTGGCCACAAATAAGCAGGTTTATATCTGATCGAAATCAAACCATACGACATTTAAAAACCAATAAAAAACTACTCATAACAGAGCTAGCTGAGAATTATCTTCTAAATTGGTTGAAGAAACTATACAGTGCCATCAAACCAGCCCAGGATTTCAAACAGCTAAGCAAACTTAACGTGTCAATAAAAATTATCCAAAAGTTCAAATTGCTAGACAAGCTAACATTAGAATTCAACCAGAACATACCATATAAACAATAAAATGACACTAATCATGGTCTATTGTAAATGCAATGAAGCCAATAATCCAAACCAAACTTCTATTTTACAAGCTTCAAGTGATCCCATGAATCATTTTCAAAAAATTAGTATAAAAACACTAAAATCATACAATAAACTATTGCCCATAGAGAAGTAGTGTCTTTAATCATAACCCAGGCAAATTTTCATCCCAACGTTACGTAATTTACACGTGTTGTACAATCAGTCAAACACTATTACTCAAAAAACCAAAATTAAACTAACAAACAAATTAATGCACAAAAAAAAAAAAAAAGAAATTGAATTACAAGATTTCAAATAGATGGACAGAATCTGTACACTGTTTGATAGATAAAGAGCGAGGGTCAGACAAGTGCAAAATTTTCTTCTTCTTCACAGGTACTCTCTTCGTTTTCTTGATTTCTTGGGTTTTGACCGAGGCTGGGATCCTTTAATTGCTCTTGTTCTTGGATGCTACACGTGCACAGCACGTCGTTTAGATTCTAAATAATTACGATTGTTCCCCAATTCTTATGTATATTCTGCAACTCTGCCATAATCTATCTCAAGTTATCAAATTACTCCTTAAAAATTTAAAAAAATAATTAGAAGGATTATAATGATATTTTTAAAAATTAGACATCAATAAATATTTTTAATTTTTTTTAATTCATCGTCAATAAATATTTTATCATATTATTAATGTGATAGAATTTATTTTATTTGAAATTTTTTTAGTTATAATTAATAAATAAATTTTTTATTAAATAATTTTATCGCATTAATTATATTAACGTGATAAAATTATTTTATTTCAAATTTTTTTATTATTAATAAATAAAATTTGTTAATTTTATTGATCGAATAATCTGATCACAATTACGAGGAGGTGATAGGATTGTTTTATTTAATACTTTAAAAAAAAAAAATTAGAGTAAAGGAAAGATAAATGCATGCACTCATATGTTGGCATGTGCAAAAAGGGAGTAAATTAACCCACCTAACTCAACTTTCTTTAGCCATATAGCACTGATTTTGGACAGACATTTCCTTTAGCTCAAGTCAGAACTGTTGCCATGTTAATTAAATGTTCTCTGCGGCAATTCCAGAGCTCCTTTAGGCTTAAATTTATTTTGTTTGCAGATCAACTTTGGTGATTGAGACAGATCTTCAAATTCAAAACATAACTTGGTTTTATCGCCCATGCCAAGTCACATCCAACACCATAAAACCTTCCATGTAAACTCTCTACTTTCTGTGTTAATCTGTTGAATAACAGCACAAATTTTGACAGTTCTAAAGCTGCCTCTTCTCTCTTTCAGCAGCTTCATTAATACTTGGAAATAGATCAGCTTTTTTTATGCAAAATCCTTTATAAACAAACAGCTCTTATACCATATCCCTTGCTTCAGTTCAATCCAACCCCATTTGTCCATTTCCCTGCTACCAGTGTTTTTCTCTCCAATTGGCTTCTTCCTTGTATGGGGTCTTCCCTTTTTGCTTATTTCAAGTGGAGATTGTTGTCTTTCTCATTTGGGAAATTTTTTTGATTGGTTGTGTTTGTTTGGAATGTCTGCGACTCCAGTTAACTGAGTCTTTTTTCTTTGCTTTTTTTTCATCCAAGAGTCTTGCATGCGGGAATGAGGTTATTGTGGTGCAGCCAAGGATGACTTGCCGGCAAGCTTTTATTCATGAACATATTACCATAAGCTTGTTCATTACATATGTGACAGTAATACATATGATGAGTTAATTTACACGCTGATCGGCAAGTCTTCTCTGGCTACAAAACTCCCTCCTTCTCTCATGCTAGATTTCGGATGATAATCGCACAATGATGATGAAGAAGCAACACGTCAATAAAATGGGGGTGAAATCCTAAATTTTATTTTAACATCCTTGATGATTTTCTTTCTGTTTTAAGTTTAGGTCAATTATAACACACTGTTGATTTTGTGCAGGTTTTGTTGTGTCAATATATATATATATATATATATATATATATCTCTGCTCCATTGATGTTACACTTCTACCATGCAGCAGCAGCGAAAAACATTGACACCAACTTAAGTTTGAGCAGTTCAAATTATAAATCAAAGTTATATAGCAGTAAACATGCTTGATTGATTACTCAAAACAGTCTACGAAATGGAGTTGCGTTCTGCCATTAATGATTTGCTGTAGCTTATGGGATTCTGTTTTATTACTGAAAAATGTATCCCACATACTGAAGTTTGAGAGAAAAAACTTTCAATGTGAGTTACTAGTTGCTTGCTCTGGGTATTCAAGCTAAACCTAAATCGCACATTTGGCGAAGAAATGGAAAGTTTAGAGATATAATCTTGGAGAAGTTGAAGATGGGTTATATCTTAATTTGATTCAATACTTAGGGCTGAAGAATTCTGAAACTCTTGAACCAAGAGGAGAATGTCATGTGATGTTAATTGTTCTTTGTATACAATCAAAACCAAAAATTTTACTCCTTTTTTGCCAGTTTCTTCTCTTTTAATCCTGTCAAACAACTCTTGTATATGAAATTTTATGTATTCGAAGTAAAATGAAGTGCCATTGAAAGTAAATAACTGAAATTCAGAATCAACAGAGATCCATAATCAACAATTTTCTTATGTGTAAAAAGCTTTGAAATAAAACGGCTTAAATTCCAAACCCGATTAGAACCAAACCCAGAAACAGTTCTTTCAATAAATCAAAACTTCAAGCAAATCAACTCTGAAATATAAATATAAAAAATGTAGAGAGATATGAGATCTTCTCGGACAAGCAGACCAAACATGAGAACAACAAGGCCAACTGAGATGCATTGAGTTGGACATATGAAAGGCTCTGAATATGCAGACAAAGTGATTCCTGCTCCAACCAGACCAATCAAAAGTGAACTCAAATCTTGATTCATGTTTCTGTGTTTTGCTTCTTGTCTTCTTTGTTGCTTTGCCTTTCTTGTTAAAGATTCTGACCTGTGATGATTGAAGATGCTGCTGAGAGATTTTGATTATTGCCTTTTGATAGTAAGTTCAAGCCAATATCTTATTTTGAAAGTCAACTCTTTGGTGATATAGAGCTCACATTAGTGTTTGATCCAAGAATATATTCACTACTATTATTATTATTATTATTATCATGATCCAAATTATTATATTCCAATCCTTAGTTTTTGATAATAGAAGGATATTTTTCATTGAATATTAATTAACATTGGGGACTTATTTGACAAAATGTGATAATTTTTATTTATAAATAAAAAAGTAAAACATCTAGGGACTTGAATGATACAAATTGCTTATAATTTGTGCCAGATTTTAAAAGAATTAGCTCCTTGTGTTGTTACTTCTTAATGGGATTGGCAATTGCTCAGCTACTGATGCTAATGAAGCTGCGGCTAAGCTCTGCAACTGGTTATTGAGCAATGTAGCCACAGATGAGAAGAAGAACGACAACAATTTCAAAACTTGAGTTAGTTCTTAATGAGATTGTTTATGGATATTGTGACAAAAAGACTTCGAAGATTTGCTGAGTTTCTTTGCTGAAACAAACCGGCAATAGGATTGTTTATACCATATTTACCATCTATGGCGTGGGGAAAGAAGAATTCTTCAGGCAAGAACTGGAGCATTTGCATTTCAGGACTGGCGAAATAACCTTTGGGATCTTGATTGGTTGGAGTTGTCGTCAAGGGGATTTAAGAACTGACTTTGTCTATTTCTTGGATATTTTATCAATAGACTTAAATCCAGATATATTTTCTTACAACTCTCTAATCATTGGGATGTTTAAGCTAGGTATGTGGAATGCCAAAGACATTCTCAATGAAATGGTGAATAGGGGGACATCTCCCACTTTATCCAGGTACAGAATTCTTTTGGCCAGGTATTGTAATGCCAGGCAAATTGATGAAGCGAAAATGATCGTCTCTGAGATGGCTAACTGCGGTTTTATTGAACTCCTTTCACTAGAGGATCCACTTTCTGAGGCATTTATGGTCTTGGGGATCAATGCATTGGCTGGTAGATTGAGAAGGGACAATGAGATGGGATTTCCAAAAGCAGAGTTTTCCGATAATCTTGAGAATGGACTTTATATTAGATGCAGACCTAGATGAGTTTGAGAAAATATGCTCGGGGAAATCCAAAAGCTGCATTGCTGTTGGTAGACGAAATGGCTGAACTCTCTTTGTCTGTCTTCTCGGCATTGGTGAAGCTGTTGTTTACTTCCTGTTCCCATATAAAGGCGTGCACTGTTCTTGAAAAAATGCCAAAGTTAGCTCAATTTGCTTGTTCAAGCGGGCTGCAGGAAACGATTGGTAAGCAATGGAAGGAAATTGTTTGATGGGATGCTTCAGAGGGGTCTAACAATCAAGAACAACACTCACACTGCTATTTAATGGGTTTGTGTGAGAAAGGAATCTCGAGGGATCTTCATGGTTACTGGGATATTGCTCAAAATAAAAACTCGTTACCTGGATTGGAGGATAGCAGAGCACTTGCGGAATGTCTTTACCATAGAAAAATGCTGAAAAACTTACACTGCTATCATTGGATTTTTTAATGCATGTTAGTGTTCTACTTCTACCCTTACTTAAGGTCAGACATGTTTCACGTATTACTTGACAGTTACAACCTGCTTGTGCGAAGTCGGGGAACTTGGAAAAGCTACGAAGTTGAGTCAAGAAATGAGACTAAAAGGCTGGGTTCATGATTCAATCGTTCAGAATGCAATTGTTGAGAGGCTTCTTTCTCGCGGTAAGCTTCAAGAAGCAGAATATTTTCTGGATCAGATTGTAGATAAAGGTCTAGTTCCTGATACTATCAACTATGATAATCTACTTAAGCGGTTTTGTGGGTATGGAGATCTAAACAAGGCAGTTGATCTTTTGAACATATTGTTGAAGAAAAGAAAGGAAGCATCCCTAATTCTGCCTGTTATGATTCTATAATTTTTGGTTTGTGTTCATGTAACAAGCTTGACCAAGCTATGAGTTCCATGCCTAGATTTTGAATAGGGATCTAATGCCAAGTGTGACAACATGGGACTTGTTTGTCTATCAATTATGCCAAGTAGGACAAACCACAGAAGCAGAAAAGCTGCTGATTTCTATCGTCCATTTAGATGAAACTCCAACCTGGGAAATGTACTCTGCTGTAGTTAACAGTTATTGCTTTGGAAACAATCTCAAGAAGGCCTTAGAGCTCGTGCAAGTGATGCAAAGAAGCAGGCATAGTCCAGATTACGGCACACGCTAATCTCTGATAAGCAACTTGAGCAATTCAAATGACAAGGACAATAATAACAGCAGCAGAGGTTTTTAGTCAAGGCTTCTCTCTGGAAGTGGATTTTATTGGAGAAAAAGGTTCCAATGCCTAAATAAGGTGATACAATGCCATGAAGATTCTACTCTTGCAATGGATTTCTTCATTTGCTGATACAATTTTAAACAGGAAAATTGTTCTATTTTACTATTTTACCAGGTTCTGGAGGGAATTTGGAGGGTTGTGTAGTAAATTAACCCCATCCTAAGGGAAATATATCTAGTAATATAAGCTTGGACGTATCTAAGAAATACATATGCAAAATTTTGATATGTGGGGTTACTCTTTCTTGTAGTTCATTGTAAACATGTAAAGAAAACCAGACGATAACTACCATCAAGGCAAACTTCCGATCTCTTTCCTGTTGAAGACAACAGTGGTCTTAAGGAATTAAGTGGTTTGGTTCAATTATGCACTAATCATACACCAATTCAATCTCCCAGTGTCACTTCCATATGCTCCCACAGATTGGCAACTGCCCCATATTCCCAAGTTTCCCTACAGAGTGGAATTTACTAGCCCCAATAAAAAATATTAAGCTGATTCATCTGTCTTGTCAAAAACAGAATACAGCTACCCATTCTGCTTTTGCCAATTTTGGGTCATGTGGTTTGGTGGAGTTGGAAGTGCCAATGACATAATTCTCCATAGAAAATGGTATGGTTGTCATTGAAAAAAATACATTATCTCATTAGCTTTAGTCAGTACGGTCGTGTTTCAAGCATAACTTTCCTGACTCGTGGCACCGAAAGTGGGGTTCTCAAGCCACTAGAAACTACCAAAACTGCTCTTGGCTTTTTCTTTGTTTGGCATGTTAGCACATTTGCTTCTTGCGCATATATATATATATATATATATAGTCGTTCGTTTCTCCTTATCCTTGCACATTCAATTTTCAAGCTCTTAAGTACTTCATAACCCCGGAGAAAACAACTAATTCCGCTCAAGAAATATGTAGGGAGGAGCCATTGAGCTTAGTGAGGCAAAGAATTCTGCCCCAGAAAGTGGGGTGAATAGAGGAATTTCAATACTAGACTTCGTTTTGAGGCTGCTTGCTTTTATTGGTACGATAGGGAGTGCAATTACCATGGCAACAACTAACGAAGCACTTCCTTTCTTCACTCGGTTCATCCGATTCAGAGCTGAGTACGATGATCTTCCAAGTTTCACGTAAGTTTTCTTCATTCAAAGTAGTATGTTTTCGCATATTTATTGGAACAAATACTGAGCTTCTCATTTGAACAGGTTCTTTGTCGTCGCGAATGCCATTGTAAGCGGCTATCTGATCCTGTCTCTCCCTCTTTTAATCTTCAACATCATCAGAAGCGGCGCACAGAAGAGTAGAATTATCCTGGTGTTCTTCGACACGGTAATTCCCTGGACATTAAGCTAATGTGCGGCTCAATAAACATGAACAAATAAAGAAAGTTGACTACATACTTATGTGGTGAAGTTCATGCATCTTATGAAAAAATGTTTCTGTTAGGTAGTCAATGCTGGCGCTTTTGACGGCTGGAGCATCAGCAGCAGCATCTATCGTATACTTAGCACACAAGGAGAATACGAGAGTAAACTGGTTTGCCATCTGCCAGCAATTTAACTCCTTCTGCGAGCGAATCTCTGGTTCTTTGATCGGATCTTTTTCAGCAATGGCAATGTTTGTACTGATAATCGTGTTGTCTGGTGTGGCACTTTCTCGACATTGATATGCCATTGCACTCAGCAGGGTAAAAATGTTTGCGTTTGTTGAATACTTGAATTGTGTTTGTAAGATTTAAGACAACTAAGTAGGGTTTGTGTTATGAACTTTCTGTACTACTGGCTTTTCATTTTTTTTTTCCTTTAATGGAATGGATTTGCTGTCTTCCAAGTTGTCATTTCTTTATTGAATTATTGATTTTCAATTGTTTGGAGATTGAATATTCTACAATCAGGCAAGCAAAGACAGTCAAAGGAATCAACCCCATTTTAGATCTTTCTAATGGAGCCACAGGCATCCATTCATGTATCAACAATGAAGATTCATCAAACCCAATGATTGAAGGTTTTCATGTAATTTACCAATCAAGATTAAATCCACCTAATAAGCAACTCTGTGATGTCTACAAAAGGGCTGCTTTGACAACACAACTAATGTGAGATGGAATCAGTAAATCTGAAGTAGAAGGGAAAGAATGAGTGGTAACAATTAGTTCCCAAGTAAAAATTTCAGCAACATGTCTTGTATTTTATTGAATATCAGATACATAGAAATTGGGGCTTTTGCACGCCTTCCCAACTCAATGTTGCCATGAATTCTGCAAGCGCCGAGCAGAGTTCTCCATGGCTTTGGGTTCAATCTCCATCCTGTCTATGAACTCAAATGCTTCAATCAAAAGTCCAGCATGTCCTAGCAACTCCACCATACACCCACAGTGCTTTGTATTTGGCTCAATATTATACCCATTTTTCATCTAAAGATGAAAATATCTCCTCCCTAGTCCCTTCTTCCACTCTGCCTGCATGACTACAAGCAACCAGAACTCCGGCAAAAGTTATCTCACTTGTCCTAAGTCTTAACCTCTGCATTACCTGAAGTCATCTCCAAAAGCGTGCAATGTATCTTCTTCCCCACTTCTAAATCACCCAAATCCGCAAAAGCAGACAACAAACTCTACATAGTCACATCATCCGGTCGCTCTCCCACACTCCTCATCTCCTCAAACATCTCCAAAGCTTGCTTATTCATTCCACAAAGCACATACCCAGAAATCATTGCATTCCAACTCACAACATCTCTTTTAGGCACCTTATTGAAAAGTTCCCTTGCTTTCTCCTTTTCTCTTTGTTTTTCATACAGAGTAATCATCACATTCCAAGAAACCAAATCCTTCGTCGGCATTTCGTCTAAAAGACTTCTTGCTACACTTAACTCTCCTCCCCTTGCATAGCCTGGACTCAAAGCAGACCAAGCAACAACATCCATTTTCGCATAACCATCAAAGGTCTGAGACTTGTACATTTTTGCCATTGTCTTAAACTTTGCTGGCGGTTCATTCTCTTCCTACACTTCCAATGTAGTTTTTGTTAATATTTTTTCAGTCGAAAGTGTAGATTCTTCTTTGGACCATCCATGCAAGGGTCCCTTGCTATTGGACTATAAAAACTTGGCACACGAAAACCCATAAAAAAAACCCAATTAAGCCCATTAAAACTGGTCCGATTTAATTTTGTTTAAATTTTAAATCGATTTAAAATTATTAATTTTAATTTAAACTCATATAAATTAATAATAATAAATTAAATTAAATTAAATTAAACCGATAAATATCAATGTGGCTTAATCTAGTTTAGACTAAATTTAAAAAATAAAAATTATTTTAATTTCATTAACTCTAAATTCAAAAATAAAAATTATTTTTTAAAATTTTATGTTAATTAAATTTAAAAGAGTCATTAATTATTAATTAAAATTATTAATATATAAATTCGAATTGATTTAATTTTTATGGTTTGGACCAAAGGTAAATTAAAAATCAAACCAAAATCTATTGGTTTAATTTTTTTTAAACCTAAAATGAATCAATATTTTTTAAAAAAATATTAAATTATTAATTATTAATTTAAATAGATTTAGTCTAAAGTATTCACCCTTAAATAAATGTGCACTATTTTATAATAAAATTATTTGTACTAATGCTTGAACTCGAGGAAACAATTATTACATTTTTCAATTACAATACATCATTCTCACTTTATAAAATAAGATACCCCATAACAAATAAACAATAATCTATAGTCCACTAGCATCATATGATAACAAAATCAAAATTCCCAATTCTCAAATGTAACACTTCAACTTCATTCACATTATTAAATTATTCTTATTCCCTTTCTTCCAACCATCTATATACTAAAGAATGTTAATCCAACAATCAAGATCCTCGCGCTAGTCAAATCAAATCATATCATATCCGGACATGTAATTCACATTAAATTAAAGATAATTAATATAATAATTTGTAAGAATTAGGCATGGATTAGGATTTTTGGTTGTTATAAAATAAACCAACCAAAATCTACCACCTATTTGGCTTTATATCAAACAATTGTTGGTTACAACTTCCAACCTTGTGTGTTTCCAACTCTTCATCCGGTTTATGTCATGACATCTTCAAAGAATATTATTAATCATAATTTAATGTGTAATTTAGCACCCACATTGGAATATTGTACTTCAAAAGTATTATTATATAATGTTATCCTTTACACCCATGTCTATCCCCTACCTTATTAGTGTTTCCATTGACTTAGAAATTGTATCTTTTAATTATTATTTATTTATTTTTGTACCGACAAATAAAATAAAATATTTTTTATTTTTTTTACTTTAAATATGTGATATTTAGATCATTTTTTTTCGTTAATTTATATTATATTTATCAAATTATTTTAAAGTGTGTTGTTATATTGTAATTAGATTTTAAGAGTATAAAATTTAATTTCTTAACTTTTATTAAATATATTCCTATTTTTTTATCCTTTTAAATAAACATCTAATGAAGCATTATTCCTAACTTGCTTCTTAATATATTTTGCTTAATTAACTTCAAAATATTAACTTATCCACACTAATTCAATCAACCCATGGATCTCGAAAATCGTGTTAATCACCCAATAATTATTCAAGAAACCTCAAAAACCGTGTTAATCACCCAATAATTATCCAAGAAACCTTGGCTAAATATGATTAAGTATTTTGTCTTTGGTATAAATATTAGATCTAATGCTCTTGGGGACCATTGCTTTTGAGATCAATCATGCAAAATCATGAGCAGAAGCAGCCAAAAATGTTGTCAAAAACAGATGCCTAGTTCCATTACTCTTGCAAATTATTGGAGGACTTGCATGATCACATGATATGTCTATTGATTTGCCACGTGTCAAGACGTGATTGGCCAAGTTGATCATAAAGTTGTTAATTCGGCGATTATATGCTATAATCATGCTTAATTCATCATGTTTTCAAATCTCAAGCGAGAGTCAAATAATCACCAAATTTGAGGCAATTAATCATGATCTTAGTCTAATTAATCAATGCCTAATAATAATTGGGTAGCCTAACTGTAATCAAACACCAGTTTACTTTGTAATACTTCTCGACCAATGACTTTGCGCCACGTTTCATACCCCTGTCGTGGCATCATGTCGGAACAGAGGAAGCAGGGCCCACTTCCGCCGCCTCACCCCTCTTTAAATTCGTCAACCACGCCAATAACCGAAGTTCGGCACCACTTTTTCTCTCGGCCAATCGCGACTCTCCAGGTGGACGAGTTTGGTTCATTCTCCCGTCGGCAATGGCGGCAGTGTCTATTACCTTTTCCGGATCTTACGTGGCGGATATCTAACGTTGACTGCCGTGTCCAATCTCGACCGTCGGATCGAGAAGGTTGCCTAGCCGGTTGAAATTGCCCAAAATAGTAAAAACGGCCACGCGTCTCCGAAAATAATTAATTAATTTTCCGAAATGGAAATAAGTTATTTATAAATTATTGGACCCCCAAATTAAGAAATTAAAAAAGAACATTCAATTATTAACAAACTAATCAATACACAAAACATAATTAAATTACAATTTTTTTCCTTCTTTTATACACAAATTAAGTAAATATTGATCATTTTATTATAAATTTATTTTTAAATTTGTAACTTAAAATATAATTATTTAATTAAAAATTTAAAATTATAGTATATCGGTAACATAAAATATGATCTATTAAATTGATACGATATTTTATTTTTATTAATTTGAGAATTAAACTAATGGGTAGGGAAATTTGTGGTCATTTTAGAAGTTAATGACAATTACAATGGAGAAAGGACCACTTAATAAAGGTTAGGTGATAGGCATTAGTCAAAAAATTATAGAAAAATAAAAAACTTTCAAAGGATGGATGTGACACAAAGTGAAGTCTAATTATAAGCTAAAACAACGTTAATCATATTTCTTAGTATGTTTAACTTTTTTCCTTAAACAAGTAGTTGATATCATAATCTTCTCTAGAAGATAACATATTAAGGTAAAATTAAAATTAATTAAGCATCATCTAGTAAAATTAAACACTATATATTTAAAAATATATATTTTTTAAGAAATAAAATAATGCTTTTATTAATCCCCTTTTTTAAATTTTTTTTGGGATTATGGATGTTACCTAATTTTTATTATTTACATTATTATTGTATGGTTTAAAAAGTTAGGATAAGAAAAATGGCTAAAGGTGTGACTATTTGCTGTAGCAAATGATGATGACACATTCAATTGAAGACTTTATAGAAGAACTTATTTTCTTTGTATTGGTAAGCTTTTGTTTTGATTTCAACATAAAGCCAATCAAAAAAAAAAAATCAAATAATGTTCTTTATTATACTATTTATAATATATAAAAGTATGCAAATTATTCATAATTAAAATATTTTTTTAAAAAAATATAATTTTTTTCGGGCATTGAACAATTTAACTAATAAAAATTTTTTTTAAAACGATATAATTACATAATAAATTTAAATTTTAAATTATGTTCATATTCAATTTGAAAGACTTAACTTAATTTATTTTATGTAATATTTTTTAAATATACATACACACACAAAGAAGTTAGTGTGACTTTTTTATGAAAAGAATTATTTTGTCCATTTAATTATGGGTAGGATTGTCACAAAATGGCAATTCTAGAATGGCATATGCAATCTCAATAGGGCAAGAACAAATCAGCATTTCTACAAGTTTGGTTTATTTAGGCTATGGCTACTTCAAAATTGTAGAATGAACACACACTTATTCATATTGTGATTGCCATGCCATGCCATGCACAATGTACACAACCTAATTCCTTTGAATGTGGACAAAATCTTATCACCCTCTCATATGAACAACACAAATTTCACAAGATAATTCCACATTTTGGGGGTTGTCACAATTTGTCCACTAGTCTAACAAACTTGCGCCTTCACAAAAATATCATAAAAAATTTTCTTTCTTTTTCTTTTTTTAAATACAAATATTTTAAGAACATGTTTGAAATATTTTTATATGAGCATTCGAATATTTTAGTTACTAAATGGTGTAAAAACACTCTAAAAATATATCCAAAGTTAGTAAAATAAATTATAAAATTTTAAAAATAAAAATAATATGGTTATATCTACTTATATTTAAATTATATTATATTTTTCTTGTGATTTTATAAAATCATTTTAGGATAAAAGCAATGGAAAAAACAATTGCTTACTCTCACCACCTCCCTAACATACAAATCAAAATTTGCTGCTTATTGCACAGTGGATAACTTTGGTTAAACAGATGATAACTAACACAGAGACTTTGAATTTTATATATATATATATATATATATATATATATAAATGAAAATTAATCTCTGTCTGTATCATAATGTGAAAGGAATTCAAACCCCAGATTTCTTGTAACACCACAGCTATCATTCACAAAAATAGCTTGACTACAAAAGAAGAAAGTTGTTATCACATTTACATGCAGAGAGAAGAACGGAGGTGAATTGTTCCTGGTCAAATTGAAGAAGAAAATTAATTTTTTTTTTTAAAAAAAATTAGAGAAAAAGTTAAGAGAGAAAGCTGAAATCTTGAAACTACCCACCACGTTGCCTTACAAACCACGCTTCTCTTCCTCGCTAAAAACCAGTATTTATGGAGTTCTGTTCTGCAGAACACTTCCTTTTCTCTTAACACCTAGCTCTCAAGCTTTTCAGTTCACACTCTCTCTGCTTTTCTCTTCATTTCTTCACTTTTTATTCACTTGCTTCTTGTGTTTGTGGGATACAAGTTTGCATATTACAGAATAAAACCCATCTGTGTTCTCAATTTTGTGTTTGTGTGATACGAGTTTGCATATTACAGAATAAAACCCATCTGTGTTCTCAATTTTCTTTGGCCTTGGAAGAATGGAGAACTATGATCATGAACAGATAGAATTGCCTCCGGGATTTCGATTCCATCCGACAGATGAAGAGTTAATAACTCATTACTTAACCCCTAAGGTTTCTGACAGCTGCTTTTCGGCTAGAGCTATTGGTGAGGTTGATTTGAACAAGTGTGAGCCATGGGATTTGCCTTGTAAGTTGTTTGATAAGTCATGTTTTCTGTGTTTTCGTTTTCAGTTTGTTCAAATTAACTGGAATATGTTCTCTGACTTTATGCTTTGTGTTGTGTGTTTTGTTCAATAAAGGGAGAGCTAAAATGGGTGAAAACGAGTGGTATTTTTTCTGTGTTAGAGACAGAAAATACCCAACTGGATTGAGAACAAATAGGGCTACTGAAGCTGGTTACTGGAAAGCAACAGGCAAAGACAAGGAGATTTTCAAGGCCAAAGCACTTGTAGGAATGAAGAAAACTTTGGTTTTTTACAAAGGGAGAGCCCCGAAAGGGGAAAAAACCAACTGGGTTATGCATGAATATCGATTGGAAGGCAAATATTCTGTTTATAATCTCCCCAAAACAGCCAAGGTAGAGTCTTTCCCCCGTTCTTTTTCTTTGTTTTCTGTTGAATTAGCCATGCGTTTGATAATGTTCTCGGTGAATCTTCCTCTGATTTTGTCATAACTTTTTGCAGAACGAGTGGGTTATTTGCAGGGTTTTTCAGAAGAGTTCTGCTGGAAAGAAAACACACATTCAAGGGATGGTGAAATTAGGCTCTTTTGGGAGCAATATTAATCCTTCTGTGTTGCCTCCACTCATGGATTCTTCTCCTTACAACAGTGAAACACGAACAACTGTTAAGGAAAACTCTCACGTGACCTGCTTCTCCGATCCCATGGAGGACCAGAAAATACAGGAAGGCATGATTGATAGCTTCAACAATTCTCTTCTAGCTTCTTCATCTTCTTCAAACCCACCCTCCGAAATCTCCCCTGCTTCAATCCTCCTGTCAAAACCCTCTGTTTCAAACTCACAACTCTACCCTAACCAAATTCTGCCAGGTATTGGAAACTTACAGTACCCAGATTCATTTCTGATGCAAGACCAGTCAATACTGAAGATGTTGCTCGAACATCGTGGGCCAAACATGAGGAGAAATTCAAAAGCAGAATTCTCACAGGACTCGGTGGTGTCAAATCATGAACTGCTTCAGAGGTCATTTGATGATCAAGAAGATCCATCAAGTTCTGCTGGACCAGTGGACCTTGATTGTCTCTGGAACTATTGAATTATTACTGTATGATAATGAAAGAAAGCCAAGTAGAAAAACGTTTAGGATCCTAGTAATCATTATAATTGTTGCAAAAGTTGTGAGGGTGTGTGCATAGATTATTATCTATGGAACTTGTATCAATATTCTTATTGCTAGCCTTAGCCTCGTGGATTACACTGTCATATGCAATTTTGTATGCAGACGTTGGCATTGAAGAATATGGCCAATTCTATGCTCGCCACCGTCTGATATTTTTGAAAATGTTGATGCTCTGTTCTATCTATACAGTTGTCAAAGAGGTTCGTGTCATATGTTAGGCCACCAACCAAGAGTTTATTCAGTAATGAATGTGAATATGTGACAAGATGCACGAGGGGATTGCCAGTCCAATAATTTTCCCCTTGAATTAATGTTCCTAATTGCTGTAAGTTCACATTCTTTGAATTTCTCTTCTTTTGAAGAATTATTATCTTCTTGTCTTTATTTTGATTGAAACATAAGAGATTTTCTTTTTTGACTTTGCATTGATCATATCTAAACTACTTTCATATGAATTATGTTAATGTATTCGTTAAGAACACATGTTAGGAAGACTCTCGACAATAAAAATAAAAGTCTATATTAACATAATTCTTTAAAAACGCGTTAAGAAAATTTTAATAATTAAAATTAAAATTAATTTCAAAGTTAAGTTATAAATTAAATTTAACTTTTAATTATGAATTAGTATGAATTGGTAAAATTGGGAGAGAAAAAATCTATTGACTAATAAAAAAAATTAAGAAAAAATTTAAAATATAATAACAAAAGATTGGATGATTATACCATTACAGCTATTGTACAACAGAGGAATCCATGTTAAGCCATACCCGAAGGATGTGTAGAATCCATTTAGGTCTTGATTGCATGCAATGGAATTGTGCCACATCTTGTTGTGTACTGTGATTTTCACTTGTTTTTAAGGAAGTGACAACACTTGTTTGAAGCACTTTCAAGTACATTTCTTTTCACCTTGACAATGATCTCTCCCTCAATCAATTGATTCCCACCTCATAAAATAAGCCTTAGCACCACTTATAGAGCCCGATGTGCATATAATTGTTTACCATTTTGCTCAATAAGATTAGACCATCCTCTATTGCCCAATTCTTGCACGTAATGATCCTTACTATTTTTTGAAAACGTTGGTGTTTCTATTTATATTTTTTGGAATTATCTTCATATTTTAATTCAACATAAGAGACCAAAAAAAATCCAAGGTAGAGTTTAGACATTGGAATTGTTTGTGCCCATCAAGCGATAATTTGCCTTTGAAAAATTGGTGCATGTTATGTCCATTATTGTCTCATAATTTAGTGGGCTTAGCCATGTCTTCTCTCTTATCCATACCATAAGCGAGTTCAAAAGCTTATGACCCTATAGCTTTAAAGCAATGTCTAGTCTCTCCCATAAGAATTTTATTCAAATATGATATCTTATATAGTCAAATAAATTTAACAGAATAATATAATTTATTCGATAATTATTTAAAAAATAATTTTTATACCAAATACCACTAGTGATTTTAAACTATTAATGCACACGATTGTATATCAATATTATTTAAAAATATATAAATTTAAAAAGTCTTCGAGTAATTAAAAAATAAATATAATATTTAATAAAATATGACACCTTATTTTTAAAATTAAAAATTAAATATTGACTTTACAATATTATTAAACTAAATATATTTTTAAAAAATTTTTTAAATTAATTTGATTTGATTTTCAAATATTGCGTTGAGATTTTATTATTATTATTATTATTATTATTATTATTATTTAAGGCGTGGGCCGTGGGGCAAAGAGAGTTAGGCAGCAAGTGGAGCCCAAACTTCCCACTTCGTTAGTGTTAGACACGGTGTTAACATCATCACGCTAATGGGTCCACAGTCCGTTATCTGGGACGGTCACGTCATCTTTGTATTTTAGTGAGGACCAATAATGTCAAGCCACGTGGAAACAACAGAAAAATGATAATATCATGTGAATAAATAATTAATTAATTTCATAATTCAACATGCCAACGGGGAAATATATTATAATTTCACTTGGGATGTCTGTGAAGCAAAGCCAAACGTCCACTCCAGTGGCAAGCCAATCACAAATGGTTCCTTCCTTTCTTTCTAGCCTGTTTGGTAGGAGAGAAAGTGAGAGAAAATATAAAATTTATCAAATATAAGACTTTGTTAAAACATATGAAATATATCTTATATTGTTAAAATTTAAAATATAAACATAAAATTTAAAACGATTAATATAAAAATTTAAATATATTATATTTAATGAATTATAATTAACTTTATATTTTTTAAAAATAATTCAAATACTAGAATTAATGCATTTAAAAAGATCGGAATGACTGAATAATGAAATCATTAAGTGGTGATGAAAATTTCTAAAAATGATGGTATAAATTGGGGGAAGTAATTTGATAAAGAATGAAGCAGTATTACAAGAAGAATTGGGATAAGGGAAAATGGGTACTGGACCTTATCTTCCTTTGCTTTCCTCTTGCAACAAAACCAACCCTTGGCCTACATCACCTTGCTTGTTTCGGAAAAAGGCAAAATCACAGGCTTTCATGTCTTTCTTCTCGACAGAAAAGTTTTACCGTTTCTTTCTTTCAGAAAGCTTGGTCTCTTGTCTAGTTTCTCATGCAACATGCAGTGAACCTATTCTTCTCTTTCCTGTGAGGTGGCCACCGCTTGTTCTCGCAATCATGATGCGTGAAGAATATGCATGCATTCATGGTTTCATTCTTGCTCGTACGAGCTCTCTTATCTCTTTCTGTTTTATGAGAAAGTTTGCGAGAGTTGGACCAAACATGCAGACGACATTGTCTCTTTCTGTTTTGTTTGATACTGTAATGAATCTGGCTTGATCGTGTCTTTATGTTACGATGGCTGATGATCAAATAATTCGGCAAGGAAGAGTGATGACAGAGAAACTAATTTATCAGAAATTTAAAGGAGGTGGTATGTATGATCAGCATAGGACTGCCTGAAAATCAAATGCCCTGCATGGGAAACTTAAACAATTGGCTATACTCCATAAACCAAGAGAGAAATATGAACTCATCTCCCTCTAATAATGGCAATCACAAACAACAAATAGTAATTTTAAGACCAAGACGGTATTTTTTATCCTCAACTTTTAAGTGAGGCTAACATGTGATAATATTAATAATTAAGAGTTTAGATTATATTTTAATAAAATTTCTAAATTAATTTTATATTTTATAATATAAATTAAAAAATTAAAATATAATTTATAAATTTGTATTTATTGATAAACACAACAATTCTAAATATATTCTTAATTTTAAGGGCCAAATTTCTTTAGAGTTTTAATTTACATTTTTATCAAACAAAATTTGTTAAATCCAAGACAAATGCCATCATTAATGGGCACTAAGAAAAATATCATTAAAAGTGGAGAGAATTAATTCTATAAATTGTTGTAGAGGGAATGCCAATTTCTAATGCTTATGTGAGAATTGAGAAATTAGGGTTGTGATGGGAGCTTGTTTGGACCAATTTGCAACACATGCAAAACTTTGAGATGTAATTGAAGAGTTTGTGGGCTTTTAGCCCAGCCATTTTCCAACTACAAAACATAAAAGCCCAAAACAATACTTTGTAAATTCATCAATCACACCCCCACAAAGTCCATTTAACTTCGCCATATCGCCATGCTCTCTAAAAATAAAACAAAATTGGAATGCTCTCAAAAGAAATTCTTATCGTTTATGCATGAGACTGGCTTGGAATTATCAATCAATTTTGTCTCGTAACTCAAGATATATGTGTATATTATACATAGTTTTTTTTTTTTTAATATTAATATTTTAAAAATAAAAATTTAATATTAACTAGTGCCGATTTAGTTTACATTAACGTTAATATTTTAAATAACGTTAATTTATTATAACCAATTCTAATATGCACTAAATTCATTTTACATAAAGTGTTGATGTTCGCACTTACACGTCTATAACATATAAAAGACTCCTAAATTATTGAAAGAATAAAATAATTTTTTTTTTTTGTATTTATAATAAAAAAGATAATTTAAATGACATTATTTAAAAAATTATTGAAGAAAAATATTTAAAAAAATAAAAATTTAAGAAATGTAAACAGGAAGGCAATATTAAATTTAATGAGAGGATTTGCAGGATCTGTTTAGTTTTAAAGAAGCATTAAACAACTTAATCTTGATTAATTATTTGACTATAATCTTAATTAAGAATTGCTAATTAAAGGTTTCTATCTCAACATTACAAATTTGCTTCTTCCACATTATGCTTTTATCTTCTCAAAATGACCTTTCCAATAAATGAGAGAGAGATTTGTTATAATATTTATTTAACTATTTAATACAATTTTATGAAATATAATATATTCTTTTAAAATCTATAAAATATAAATAAATAATTTTTTTATTAATATGATATAATTAATTATTTGGCAACTTACAACCACCATGTAATTAATATTAATGCAATTAATTACAATTTGTTAAGCATAATAATTTTTCTTTAATCACTTAAATGAGAAAATTTTATTATATTAATATAGTTAATGTGGTACAATTATTTAATCAATAAATGAGAGAAATTCATTTATTAGTAGTGAATGAAAAAAATTAAAAAATATTTTAATATTTAACTAATGTAGTGAGAGTAATATATAATTTTTTTTTTCATTTAATAGATAAATTTTTTTTAATTTGTTGATTAAATAATTACACTATATTAATTATACTGATGTAATAAAATCGTTACACCTAAAATTTTATTAACATAAATTTTAATTATTTAACGACTTAATTAATGACTCTAGTGTCATTTATATGTGTGCTTGCTTAATTAAGTCTTTTATTCTTTCTAGTCTTTGGAGAATCGACATGAAGCCTAAGCACGGTTGATTTTCTTCTTATTAATTAATTAATTAATCAAATTTTTGGATATTAAATGACCTAAATGACTCTTGTTTGCTTAGGTCTTTGTAGAGTTTCATATGTCAAGCCTAGTTATCTAGTCACATGTATGTTGTAGCCTTTTGTGACATAAAATTTTAGGAAAATAAAATTCTATTTAATTTGGTCATTCAAAAGCTTTAATTTAGTGTCAAATTTCAAGTAATTCAATTTTTTTTTTCATCACTAATTATGTGAATTTTAATACACAATCAAATATTTTAAATAATAAAATAAAATATATATAATACCAATATAAACAAAATTTAAATTCTAAAATTTTTATACTATTTTAATAAATTTTAAAACTTAAACCGATTATTATTCGTGTAGATAATTAATAATCCTAACATAGATTTATAATTTGCTTTAGCCTTCAAGAGTGGTGTTAATCTACAAAACCATCCTCCATTTTAGGTTTTACTTTAGAGTGCATGCATTTAAATGCAACTATAGGAAATGTGCACAAAAAAATTCATTGCATTTTTAGGTTCTTTTTTCTTCCTTTTGATCATTTCATTTGATTATGTTAAGTTTAACGTAACATTACAATCACGACATAAAATTTAAAATTTTTATACAAAATTATAAACTTGAACATGGAAATTAAAATTTTGCTTAAAAATTATAACACAAAATTTTAAATATGTAATAGAAAATTGAAAATCTCATAAAAATAACAATGAATCCTTTGATTCTATGATTTTTTTTTTTTTAAAGAGTGAGAAAAGGACAATTTACGTGGACCAATAAAACACGGACAAATACAATGAATAAGTCATTGAATGGGCAATTAAGACAATGTTGGACCATACACAAAGCTGGCGCTGTCATTGATCAAAGAAGAATTAAAGTAAGGTGTCCCCATTGTCGTCCTTGTTCTTCTTTCATGAACCAATACAAATTTCAGATCCCATTTGGCTTTGCTCTTTCCTTTGTTCTTCACCACACACCCACAAGACAACATTAAATTGATCTATTTTGGATTGATTTTTAAATTTTTTTTAATGAATTATGGGACCCTTTTTCCTTTGCTTTTCATGCTGCAATCAATGGAGATTGAAGATTACCTTCAAGAAAAGCTTAGTGCCCACCTCATTAAATTGCTAGTATGTGTTTTCTAGATGTTAATTTACCAAAATATCCCTTACTTGCTTTCTTTTTGTATTGATCTAATAATATTGTAAGAAAATTCTTCATGGGAAGTAAGCTTAGGTCACAATCACCACCATAAATTGTCAACTTTTTTTGGCAGATGGTTGAAGTTTTTAACTTTAATTTTGGATAAATGTTGAACCCCACATAGTCTTGATGATTTGGGATCATGGGTTGGAGAACTTAGTGGGTTGTATGATTCCATTAAAAAACTATATATTAGAAAAGAGAACATAATATGTAATTAGAAATTTTCTTTAATTAGAGAGTGTTATTTATGTATTTTTAGTATTCATAAAGAGATTTTTTTTTGATAATTTATTATGTAATTTTAAGAATTTTAATCAAATATTTCTATCTTTTGTGCAACAAATACTTGTACAATATGTATATCTAATTTAACCAATAAATTTATTAAACTTCTTTAAGATAGTACAAGAAATTTCAAAATTTTAATCTCACACATATTAAAATTATAAAAAATAAAATAAAATAAAATAATTTAAAATATAAAAATATAAAAATATTATTATATTATATATAGTCGATTATGAAATTAAAGTTAATTCTCATATTGGAAAATTAATAAGACAGTAAGTATAATTTTGAGCTTCTGTGTAGTAACTATACTTTTACATTTATCTCTTAAATTATTTACTGCCTCTTCAAAGTTAAAACTGTATAGCTAGCTCTAGATTATTTCAAGTTCATTCAATCCTATACTTTTCAACTGGGACCAATATATTATTATAGTTTGTAATATAATGATGAAATTATCACAAAGACAAATAAGTTGTTATATATTAATTGACACGACTTGATTAAGGTATATTCTATCTATCATCTTAGATTCTTGTTGTATAAATTAAAATATAAAATAAAAATTTTAAAATAATCACCGTAAAATTTGGTATAAAAATTAAAATAATTAAATATAAAAATAAAAATAATTAATTTTATATAAAAATTAAAAAAAATTGTATGTATTTTACATTCAATATTTTATAGTCAAACTCTTGTTGGCAAAAAGCTTTAATCCACAGTTGGCAATTGTACGCCGAAGTCAGATTTGATGTTTACATTTTTAAGTCTGCAAACTCTTATCTTGATGGTTTATTTGATTAACACAAGGAAAATGTTTGATACAAGGCAGAAAATCATAGACTTAAAACGTGACATTTTCTGTCATTTGCTTGCTAAAAGTTGGCCTTTGTACTGTGAATTCTCTGGCATCTGCACAGACTGGAAGTGATGTAAATTTGCAAGCTTCGCGTGTTTTGCCTAGCTATATCTAAATATTTAAGACCACTGATTCATCAGTGTTTACTCAGATCATGCATACAATAAATTTCCCTCATAGGTTTGTTTCTACTGATCAATAATTACAATTACAAGATAGCAGTAATGGTAAGAAACTGACAGTTTACCAGAGGAAATTTCATCATAATCCAATCCAAAATTTAACACAGGCTCTGATTTGACTGTTGTATACAATAGATTTCCCTCATGGGTTTTTTTCTACCGATCAGGAAGTTCAATTAGAAGACAGTAGTAATGGTAAGAAACTCTGACTGTTTACCAGAGGAAACTTCATCTTAATCCAATCTAAAATTTAACACAGCTTGTGATTGGACTGTTGTATACAATAAATTTCCCTTATGGGTTGTTTCTACTGATCAGGAATTACAATTACAAGATAGCAGTAATGGTAAGAAACTGCGACAGTTTACCTGATGAAACTTGCTCATAATCCAATCCAAAATTTAACAGAGTCTTTGATTGAACTGTCGTAGCTAGCTACTGCTACTGCTCCATGAGATAGCTTGTGGACGTGGGGTTGGTTTTGTCAGATAATTATCATTTCGCCCAAAGACAAAAAAGAAAAAAAATAATTGACCACGTACTCCTTGTAGCTATCTAGGGTTTGCTATATACAGGAGAAATTCAAGTTGCTATATATCTAAAGATAATGCTTAGGTTCTTTATCCAAATTATGTAGGTATTTTTCCAAATGATGTAAAGTTTGGTAGCCCAGTCAACTGCACGAGAATACGAAGTCAAGCAAAATTAAATAACATCTGACCTTTGTAGCAAATGTGACACATACGCATACATCTACATGACACTGAAGTTTTGGATAATTAAGCTCAAATTAGAATTAAGTTTGTGTTAGGGGATCATGATTTCGATATTATATCCAATGGCACCATCATTATCTATGTTATATCACAAAATGCTAGTGAAAGCGAACTTGTTGAACATTATAAATTTTTATTCTTTTAGATGAATAGATTTTTTTTTTTTTTTACGTAAAAATCACTTAAGTGAAGTCCAAAAATTAAATTCTCAAAATTGCACGAGGGGAATAATATTTCTTAAATTTTAATTGCGATTACTAGTTTCACAAAAAAATTAAAAGAGAATTTAATTAAAAAAGTTTACATTATATGTATTCATTTTATATTAATTTAATTGAAGGATTCATGTTTAATTGAATTTTAAACAAACAGCATGAGATCAAATTTTTGTTTGATGACTTTAGAATGATAGTTTTAATTAAATAAAATTGTTAAAATTATTAAATATACGTACGTAAGTTAATAGCAAACATAATTTATTAAGTAAATTGCGGGTTTGTCAAATTTTTTAAATATTAAAATATTTTGACTTTAAAACTAAACAATTATAAAATAACAATATTAAATATTAATTAAAAATAGTAAATTTTACTAAAAATTAATGTTATTAAAAAAATTTTTATTTTATTTTTAAAATATAATAAAATTTATAAAATTTAAAATGAAGTCTAAGTACCCTTTTAACTCAAGATTGATTAAGATAATTACCTTCTCATCAGTACATGTAAGATGCAACTGCCTCTTTGCTAAATCTTGGTAAGCAAAGACTGCAAATTGGAAATGAAGTAAAATTTATGGTCAACACCACATAGCTGCATGGTGAAGCTAGAACAATATTACAAAAATATAAATCTAGTCCCATATCTTATTAGAAGAATAAAATTAGAAGAGGATTTTATTCTTATTGTTGTACATTAGTCTTGTGGGAGAGGGAAATAAAGCAAAAAATTCCTATGTAATCATCCTATCTTCTTTGCCTATATACAAAATCAAAATAAAGCTGGACAGGATCCTGAAGTGTGTGGCTTCAATCTCTAAAGCTCGAAGGCAAAAGGGTACTTCTGTCATATGCAACTTCTAACATACATCTATGATAAAATTAGTTTCTTTATGCCCCATCTCGCTTTATTTATAAATATAAAGCCTTCTCTTTCACCTTCTCTCTTCATTACAAGTTTCTTTCATTTCTGTGTGTTTTGTATGATGTAGAGAGAGCATAGCAGCAAATTAGCGCTACTACTTGGCTTTCTCTGCTGAGTCAGTAATAATCTGAGAGAGCAAATGGGTCGGTCACCGTGTTGTGAAAAAATTGGTTTGAAGAAAGGACCGTGGACACCTGAAGAAGATCAGAAACTCTTGGCTTACATTGAAGAACATGGACATGGAAGCTGGCGTGCTTTGCCTGCAAAAGCTGGTGAATTTTAGTAAACAGATTTTCGTTTTTTCTGTAGCCTTTGAAAACATTTTCATCTCTTAGTTTGTTTTGTGTATTATAAATTTATAGGTCTTCGGAGATGTGGAAAAAGTTGCAGACTTCGATGGACGAATTATCTAAGACCTGATATTAAGAGAGGAAAGTTCAGTTTACAAGAAGAACAAACCATCATTCAACTCCATGCCCTTTTAGGAAACAGGTGTTTTTTTTATTTTTTTTGCTATCAGCATCTGTCTCGGTATTATTCTGACTATCATCATTAATTTCAAAAGTAAATTTCCTGCACTCTGATCGGTTTGATCTCAAAAAGTTTCCATTCTTTTGATGAAAATTGATTGATCGACAAGCATGTATATACAAATTATTTGTTATTTTTCAAATAAATGCAAAAGGAGACATGACATGGGAAGAAAATGATTCTGTTTTCTTGTTCACAATCCTCTTTGAAATGGGACTTTTTGTCTGTTAACAGCTTTGAAAATTATTGGTTTGGAGTTCGATTTTTTCTAGGGTTTTAATTATGTCTTCATTATGGTTTTTTGTTGCTGTTGTTGTTGTCATCTTGTTCTCAGGTGGTCGGCCATAGCTACCCACTTGCCAAAGAGAACAGATAACGAAATCAAAAACTACTGGAACACGCATCTGAAGAAAAGGTTAGCGAAAATGGGAATTGATCCGGTCACCCACAAGCCGAAAAACGATGCTTTGCTTTCCAGGGGCGACGGTCAATCCAAGAACGCAGCAAATCTTAGCCACATGGCTCAGTGGGAAAGCGCCAGGCTCGAAGCTGAAGCTAGACTTGTTCGAGAATCAAAGCTTCGTTCACATTCATTTCTTCAACATCAGCAGCAGCTAAAGGCAGGATTTCCTCCTCCTCCTACTTCTGCTGCTCCTGCGGCTTCAGCTTCCGCTTCTGCTTCAACTTCAGCCTCTGCTCAGTTCATGCACAAATCGGCTGCTTGGACAACCGCTGGAATAGGCAGTGATCTTGAATCTCCAACTTCAACAGTTACTTTCTCTGAGAATAATGTGCCGCCGATTATGAATACTGGAAATATTGGAGTGACTTCCATGCCTATGATTGAATTTGTGGGCACTTCCGGTTCATCCGAGACCGGAATTATCAAAGAAGAAGGCGAGCAACAAGATTGGAAACGCCTTGGAAGCTCAACAAATCTGCCTGAATACAAAGACGGCATTGAAAATTCTCTGTCATTCACGTCGAGTCTTCACGACATGACAATTTCCATGGAAGGACCGTGGACTCCTGAATCTTTAAGGGCTAATAGTAATGTTCATGTTAATGTTGGTAATGCAATGGAGGAAGGATTCACTAATCTGTTGCTCAATGATTCCATCGACCAGCCGAGCTTGTCGGACAGTGGCAAAGACACCGAAAATAGCGGCGGGGGCGGCAGTGATAGTGGCAGTGATTACTATCAAGATAATAAGAATTACTGGAACAGCATTCTTAATCTGGTGAATTCTTCTCCACCTAACTCCCCAATGTTCTAATAAGAACTTAATTAATCTGAAGTTATTGTTGGAAAACGATGCATGCCATTCAGCAGCACGGCAGGAAGCAAGCAAACTAAAGCACTGAGGTGACACCATTGGGAACGTTTCTGGTGCCAAAGAAGTTTAATTTGTTGTTTCCACAAGTTTATAGACATCGATCAATTAATTATTAAGTGTGAAAATCAGTGCTTCTTTCTGTATTATTAGCAATACATATGCATGGGATATTGAAAGCAACAAATTATGGAATTCTGCTGCCAATCAATTTCTCATTACTGATCAGTCTGCAAGCAACTAAGTCTCCTTTTCCTTTCTGTTTAATTGTTGTGGTATAATGTAGATCTCGATTAGGGGCTGAAATTGACATGGACCAATGGAAGAAATTGATTTCAAAGAGAAGTGTATCAAGTGATTGATCATAAGAGTAATCACTAGTAACAAGTAATTCTCTTTGTATTTAAGTTTTTATTTATTTTATCAAGTCTGTAATTCATATTTAATAATGAATACAATACATATGGATTCATATTTAATAATTAATACAGTATATTCGAAAATGTTAACAAAAAATACGAAAAATTTTATAATATATATTGAGTGTTTAGAGTAAATATTTTAATTATTTTTCTATGAAATCATTTACTTTCTCTCTTATGATTTTTTTATGAATATTTAAAGATTTTTTATATAAAATTTATTGTTATTCCAATTTTTATTTGGGTTCTTGAATTTCATGACATATTTATGCATAGAGAGAGAGAGAGTTTTGGGGACTGAGAGAGTCCAATAGGAGATGTATTTATGACAGCCTTGGTTGCTGTTGGTTTCTTGTTACATTCTGCTCACAATCAAAAGCAAAATCTCTGAAATCTGAACTCATTTTAATTTTAATCCAGAAGAAACTGAACAATAAATTTGAAGTGAGCAGCTATATTATTCCCAATGCCAATTCTTCTCTTTCCAATTGATGTAGCAGCAGTGAGTCAGATTGAAACCAAAGGATTAATGATAATTGTTGATTTAATTTTCAAGTTAGAGAAACTCTAAATATTTAGGACAATCTTATCCTGTGAATTATAAGTATACTAAAATAATATCGTTATTTAATTAATAAAAAAATTATTAATTAATTATAAATAAAAAAAATTGAAAACCCACATTGATTATTTGCATTTCGAGAAGAATCAGATAGTTGTAGGTCTGAACCTCAATTCATTCCCAGCCATAATTCATTCACTGATTCTTCAACACCAGTCGGTTCAGACCTCCACTTAATTTCACCCAAGCTTCATCCTAGTCATGCATAGATCACCCAAGTTCGTGTCACTAAATTGATATGTAAATAAATACACATATAATGTAATATAACCAAATCGATGTCAGGAATTTAATTGACTTAACGTTGAGAATTCATGGGCAGTGGCGCTACATACAATTGTGTGTGTGTGTGTGTGTGTGTGTGTGTGTGTGTGACATTTTGGTATGTTGCTGCATGATTTTTGGCTGATTAAGAATTGATTTGACTGCTGATAATTGCCAATGCTGGGGAGGGGTGTGTGTGTGTATAAGTATGTATGTCAACAAAATATTTTCTCGGACTAATTAAGACATTGTGTTTGATTTCTAACAAGGTTGTTGAGCTTCCATTTATATGTTCATCTAATTTTCATTTCTTTTAATTTGTGAATTGCTTCTCATATTTATGGGTGATTCAATCAATCTATTGACAACCGAAACATGGGATAATAGATAACAAGTCTTTGGTAGCAATCTAGCTATGGTTTTCATTAATTATGACAGATTACTTGTTAAGATATAATGTACACGGTTTATTATTGATTAAGAGAATCTCAATCCATTGCATGAAATATTGGTTGATGAAACTGATATATAACTTCTGTAGGGATTAAGCGAAGGCGCCTTTGCATAACATTCATGGTATATAAAACAAGTGCATCGGCAAGTAGAAAAGCTAGCTATTAATATTGCCTGCTGCGAGTTAATCAAGCAATTAATGTCCTCAAAATCAATCGTGACTTCAATTAATCTTCAATCAACGTGCAAGAAAATTAATATAACATTTTCCAGGGAAAATTCCACAGTTTCTTACTCCAATGAAACCTTCATCAAAAAACAAGTAACACTAACCTCCTTCGTTTCATTCTAAACTCACACATTCCAACCAATGTGTGTTGTACATAATTGATCCATATGCACATGCGTTGTTGTAGTACACAATTAAACTACAAAAAGGGTTGCTGTTAGTTAAATAATTTTGTGTTCATATTCTGAGAATGTAAAGAGGAGATGCCAATGAATGCCAAGGAAGAAGTATCCCCACCACCTTGTCCTCATGTTTTGATGGTTCGAAGCAAAATGGCCTTAAAAAATAGGTCTCATGGAACACGCGTGCAGATAGATGATGCAGAACAAGTCAATCTCAGGAATATGTATTCACTTTCATTTGCAGATCAATTAATAACATTTAAATCAATTAAGTAGAGAAGAAGAAGAAGAAGAAGAAAAGATAATAAGTGTTATTTTCCCATTAAATGAATGGATGATGAGGCCAGCTGTGTTGATAGTGCTGGGAGCAACACTGAAATTTTGGCCACGCTTTGAGAATTCAAAAAGGGCATGGTTATGATAAACCCAATAGTATCAATAACTTTCTGAATTTTTTCTTATAATTCAGATAAATGTTTGTTCTTTTTTTTTTTTTTTTTATCGGAGATTCTGAATTTTTAATTTTATTTCTTCACTTATATTTATATATTTAAATAATAAAAAATTATAACAAAAAATATATAAATCATACAATATAATTATACAGCGTAATTCGTTAACTCTTCTGTTATAATTTTTAATTTTTTTTGTTATCATATTTAATTTATAAATTATATTCGAAAAACTCAAAAATGGAGCAAAAACTTGATAATTTAAAAAATAATTATATAAAATGAAAAT